>JAJPUD010000355.1:447616-613549 GCA_023553655.1 Myrmecobius fasciatus
TTCTTATGTCATTTATTTCAATGTGAGGTTTTCTGGAAATATATATGCACAAATATATATAATGTGCATATATATATATATGTGTGCGTGTGTATACATAGATATACACACATACAGAGACAAAGAGAGACAGAAATAAAGATAAAGAAACAGAGATGTGTAGCCACTGTTAATGAATAATGTTTGCTTTTTTTAGGTGAATATATTTATGATTATTCTTTTTCTTGAAATTTGCAAATACCTTGCACCAGAATTCAAATGTTAGGATGTTATATGTATTTTGTCAACATAAATTTAGTTATGTCACTGAAATTTTTTAAAATATTGTCTTCATTTTCTTTCCTGAATTTGTAAGACTTATTTTTTAACTAGAATTCTCTGAAATTGTACTAGCACTTCTATTATGGTTAAGTGTTTCTATACCATGTAACATTCTATCAGGCAAAAAGCTTCCTACTTTCCAGCAGCTTATGTTTTTTAATTGGGCCAAAGTAATGCATACCAACTTAGAGAAAGGTATTGGTTTACCAGTGTGGGGCTTGTAATTATCTGAATACAATTTCAGAGTATGGTGATTTTAATTGTTTTAGTACAAGTTTGATGACTAATTGGAAAAGGTAAGTACACTGGCTAAAAGTAAAAGCGTTATAAATAACAAAGAGAAGGAAAAATTGTCTGTTCTTAAGGAGCTCAAATTCTAAGGGGAACAATTTGAAAAATAACCATGTAAAATTTCAATTCAACTTAGTTAAAACTTCAGTCAAACATTTACTAAATAACTATTCTATGCCAAGCATTGAACTAGATTATAAGGGATACAAAGATAGAAATAAAACAGTCTCTATCCTCAAGAAATTTATGTTCTATCAAAGAAGATTTTACATATATACATATATATAAACAAAACAAATTCAAATTCTCCTTGAATTTTTATTTGTATTTGTATTTAATAGCAATGTTGAATGAAAAAAATGAATTCTCCAGGTCAAAGAATGTGTCTGTATAAACATTCAAGAACCCCTTGGGATGTTTCCTTGGAGAGGAGACCATCTTCTTGCACTTCTGTTTGGGGATTTGCTAGATAGAAAGGAAGGAGCAATGAGAGCATGCTCCAATGTTATCAGAATCGTAAAGATGTTGTTATTATACCATAGAATCATAGCTTCATAGATGTAGAGCTAGAACGGCCCTCAGAAACTTTCTAATTCAGCCTTTTGACTTTACTGGTCAGTCAGTCAACATTAAGCACTTGTCATTGCCAGTCACTGTGGTAAACATTAAACATACAAAGAAAAGGGGGAGAAATAATTCCTGTTATCAAGGAACTTATAGTTCAGTAAAGGAGATAATATATAAATAAGCAGGTATAGACAAGTTGCATAATCTATCAAATAGCATTTGTTAAATGCTTATAAATAGCCAGACACCATGCTAAGTGCTAGGGATACAAAGAAGAGGAAAAATTGTCTCTGTCCTTATGGAGATTAAATTATGATGGGAAGACTAAAACATAATTATATAGATACAAGAGCTATACAGAGTAGATAAAAATTGAGGGTGAAAGTTGATATGGTCACACTTAGGCTTTTTTGCTTTAGAACAATCGTTTTGACTGCTGACTAGAGGATATATCGAAATGGGGAGAAACATGAGATGGAAGGACTAATTAGAATTGGTCATTGGTCACTCCTAATGTCATGAGTACAAAGTGATAGGGGCCTTAACCCGCTGGTGGCTCTGTCAGAGGAGAAATGGATCCATAAAAGAGATGATTTGGAGGTAGAAAGGACAGACTTGGTTATGGATTAGATGTGTGTGGTGAATGAGAGTGAGAAAGCAAAGGTACTATCAAGGTTGTGAATCTAGATAACTAGGATGTTGGCAGTACCCTTGCCATTAATAAGAAAGAATGAAGAAATAGAAGGCAGGATGGTTAGGTGTCATGTCAGACCAAATTTGGACACAAATACTCTGCCACTAGAATCAGTGTTCTTTCATTGAATTCACTGCCAGGTTCCCAAGCAACTTCTAACAGGTGGTTATCAGAGGGGTAAAATGATTCTTCATAGCATTAAATAGGTACTAGTAGAAAAAGTGCCTGCTACTCACAATATTCAGATAACAAGTTCTAACTATTACCAAATGGTTAAGGGTAGAATTGATCATAACACACACATGGGTAGCGAGAGAGAGAAGTGGGGAGAGGGAGAAGGAGAGGGAGGGAAAGAAGGAGGGAGGGAGGAAGGGAGGCAGGGAGAAAGGAAGGAACAAAAAGGTCCCTCCTTATCACCTTTCTCCTAGCAGATACATGGATAAGAATATGTAGATATTACTGAAAGCAGATTTGGAGAGATTCACATGAGATCCTAGGACCTTCATAATATACCAAGGAACATAAAAATTTAAGACTGACAACAATAATCCCAAATTGTTCAATTTTGTTATATCATGCATGTATGGGTTTTTAATCAGACTAGGACATATTAATCTCATTTTCATCGTCTGTAAAACAGGGAAAATAAAAGCCTCTACCTCATATAACTATTGTAAAGATTAAATGAGATAATACACAAAATGTTTTGCAAACTCTAAAGTACTATATGAATGGTAGCTATCATTATTATTACTAAAAATAATACCAGTTTGCACTCTATTCCAGAAAAAGGAATATACACTATCACAAAGGAAAGTGAGTCTAGCAAAGAACAACAACAAAATATCTTTTGAACTCAAAACCACCAGATATATAGGACCACCAGATATAATGGAGTACACTTAGGGATGGAATAGTATGCAGATTGCTACAGAAAGTAGTAAAATCAATAGAAGGATCATGTTTGTGCACAAACTTCTACTTTCTCTGTGTGACTATTTTTCTGTATGATAGAAACCTGTGTGTTTTGCTGCCAAAGCATTATTCTCTTATGCCTTTAGCCTTGTACTCTTTTAAAAACTTATTTCTCTTTTCTTTTGACATTTCAAAGGGTCTACTGCCTATATCCTTGGGGCAAAAGTGAAAGGAGAGGATATAGGAATATGGTATTCACATTAACTGTTGAGATCTGACAACAGAGAACAGAGGTGTGAAACCATTGCTGTCACTTTTCCAAAGGCTGTGGCTCTATTGCTTCTGTTTTATTCTGTTGTATTGTTTCCCAGGAGGGAAAAGAGTGTATGGAATTCTTATTTCTTCTTTAATTATTCATATTAGCCCTCATAATCACACTTCAAGTTTTGATCATTCCCTTCTTTCTCTCCAGAAGCCAGTCTTTCTTCAAAATCCAGTTTAAGTTCCAATGCTTATATTAAGCTTTCTTAGATTATTCCAGGCCTAATTAACTTTTGACTTCTTTGAACACTTATAATATTGCTTCGTTTGTCCCACACAACTCAGAATGCAATTATATATTATTTTATACTCTTAACTGATTATCTTCCCAAATAGACTAAGCTCTTTCAAAAGTAGGGACCATTTTTCTATAAACACATAGGAAGGACCTACCTATAGTGAAGGCATAATAGGGGCCCAATACATCATTGCTGATTAACTTATTAATGCATGATTTTATATTTGCTATTTTACTAATGCTTTCATAAATATTTTGGTGTTATCTTTATGATAAGAAGAAAAGAAACAAATGTTACTGAGTGGGAAAAAAATCTGAACTTGTTGTAAGGCCTAGGTTCAAATTTACCTGTTGCACCAGCCATGTGATGATAAGAAACTCATTTAATCTTTATGATTCTTACTTTCCTCTTCTGCAAACTGGCTATGAAAATCAGAAATATAGTCCTTATCTCATGCTTGTTGCAATAATCAAGTAAGAAGATGTAAGGAAAATGTCTTATTAGTTTTAAATAAATAATAAAAGTTATTATTTTCCATGAGATACATCTCTTCACTACTAACTCAGTCATATCTAAAGGTTTGGGGTTGGTGGTAAGTTGTAAACATCAACCATTTCTTCTTTTCTTCTGAAACAAGGACAACATCAGGATTAAATATGTGATTTCCTTGGCAAAGAGAACTCCAAGTGCATCATTTCCTAATGATTAATGTCATCACTTTTCTCTTCAGTTTATAATCATAAAGCATTGCCTAAAGCATTAAAAGAAAAAGTGACTTATTCAGGGTTACCCAAGAATCCATGTGAGAGAAAGAAATTGAACTCAGGTCTTCCTCATTTTGAGGCCAGCTCGAGATCTAACTAAGCTCTCTAACTCTCCCTAATTATGACAGCTCTCTTTTCCTTGAATAATTTATCATTATTGATAATATTAATTTTTAAAAATATACCAAGAACTTTTATATAATTACTTTAGACTTAACAACTTATGAATGATTCCACAAGTATTATTCTCCCTCCCTATTGCTATCCCTATCTGTAAATATGAGGAAATTAGAGCTGAGAAATTTTTTTAAAGTGGGAGTCTTTTGAGAATAAGTTTTTTTTTTTATTAAAGCTTTTTATTTGCAAAACATATGTATGGGTAATTTTTCATCATTGACCCTTGCAAAGCTTTCTGTTCCAAATTTTTCCCTCCTTCCCCTCACCCCTTCCCCTAGATGGCAGGAAGTCTAATACATGTTAATTATTTGACAAATCAAATATGTGTATACATATTTATACAGTTATCTTGCTATACAAGAAAAATCGGATCTATAAGAAGAAAAAAAAATCTGAGAAGGAAAACAATGCCAACAAACATCAGTAGAGTGTGAAAATGCTATGTTGTGGTCCACACTCAGTTCCCCTAGGCCTCTCTCTGGATGTATATGGCTTTCTTCATCACTAAACAATTAGAACTAGTTTGAAACATTTCTTTGTTTAAGAGAGCCACGTCCTTCAGAATTGATCATCATATAGTCTTGTTGTTGCTGTGTATAATGATCTCCTGGTTCTGCTCATTTCACTCAGCATCAGTTCATGCAAGTCTCTCCAGGCCTCTCTGAAATCATTCTGCTGGTCGTTTCTTACAGAACAATAATATTCTGTAACATTCAAATATCATAATTTATTCAGCCATTTTCTAATTGATGGGCATCCATTCAGTTTCCAGTTTCTAGCCACTACAAAAAGGGCTGCCACAAACATTCTTGCACATGTGGGTCCCTTTCCCTCCTCTAAGATCTCTTTGGGATATAGGCCCAATAGAAACACTGCTGGGTCAAAGGGTATGCACAGTTTGATAATTTTTGAGCATAGTTCCAAATTAGAGCTGAGAAAATTAAACATCTGAGAAAAAGCTAAAATCAACTAAGTTCTTTCTGACTTCAAATCTCATGCTCAAGCCATACTGACTCCAAGGCTAGCCACCCCTTCTCCCCCCTTCTCTACCCTTCTACACCAGCCATCAATACCTGAGCTAAACTCTACAAGCAGAATTCTTGCCATTATATTGAAACTGCTTCCTTTCCTTCCACAATAACACAAGATTCCTCCAATGCTAGCTTGCACTCAGTAAGCCAAAGTGTGAAGCTAAAAATATGTCCAGAAGGCCAATACAAATTCTGAGCAAGTTACTCTGTTTCTTTGCACTGATAAAAACTGAAAAGGGTTGGGGGTTTTTTCTAGATGTTTTAAAATTTGATTAAACTTTACATCATTGTGTACAAGCCATAGATTTAGATTCAATTCCTGATCTAGGGATTCACAATCTAATTTATATAGACCCACAAGGCATCATAAGGAGTAATCTAGAGTGCACTTTGGGGATTTCATCTAACACTGTGGCACAGATGTTAGAAGTTTCAGTCAGTGTTGAATTTGTTGCCCAGGATCATCAGAGGACTTCTGTGGGTTCATAACTGGCATCTGACAGACATTAAAACATATGGATGAATGTGAAGAAAGGATTAAGCCCCGAGCAGTAAGTATTGGAAAAGACATTAATTTGTCAGAGGAGAAGAAAGAGGTTAGTCTGAAATGAAAGGGACAGTTTGAGAGATTACACAACTCCTATGAAAAAGAATTTTTTGATGAGGAACACTAAAATGAAGTTTACTGAAAATGAAGAAAGGGATGCAAAGGATGAGCAAGAATCAGTAAAGAGAGGCTAGAAAGAGAAAGATAAATGTCTATATTCTCTTCCTTCCTATAGTTATTATCTATCTTTCTATTCTATCTGTCTGTTTATCTCTATACAGAATGCCCAAAAAGTATTCCTCCAATTTGCTTTCTTCATCATAACAATCTGATTTTTCTTCTTCTTTTCTGAAAAATGAACACATTTGTATGCTTTACATATAACATGACATATACATTCTCTCTTTTGTGCTATTAAATATCATTAAATAGAACATATGCCCTCCATTAGGATTGACTTCCTCATTGCTTCCTCTTAATCAATCCCTTTTTCACTTTATATCCAACTTTTAAACTCACTACATGTAGCAACTGTTTTCTGATTAATCCTTCTGTGATTCACTCCTCATGTATCATCCTTTTGTTGGTACTTATCTATTATATTGATCTGCATTCAATGACAATTAATCCTGAAACAAGCATTAGGTGCTTATTCTGTATCAAGCACTTGCTAAACTCCTAAATTGAGAATAATCTTCTGGTAGTTCTTTGGCCAGAAGGTGTTAAAAAATGTAGGAAAGAAAAGGTGGGAGAGGAAGATGATTATACTAGAAATGTGTATGTGTGTGTGTGTGTGTGTGTGTGTGTGAGAGAGAGAGAGAGACAGAGAGACAGAGAGAGAGAGACAGAGGCACAGAGACAGACAGAGACAGAGACAGACAGAGAGACAAAGATACAGATGGAGAGGGGAACATACAGAGAGACAGAAAGAGAGACAGGGACAGACAGACAGACAGAGAGACAGAGACAGACAAAGATATAGACGAAGAGAAAGGGGGGAGGGGAGGGAAGAGGGGGAGATGGAGAGGGAGAGAAAGTAGTGAGAGAAAGAGACTTTTTGATATTGGAAAGTTTTGTTGAAAACAACTTCCACCAATGCAAATCATCTCTTGCTCTGCCAGTTACAGTCTTAAAAAACTGTCTGGGGCAGTGAGGTTAAGTGATTTGTCCAAGCTCACACAGCCAATATATGACAGATGAAGAGCTTAAGCCCATATCTTCCTGATACCCTACACTACATTGTTTCTGAATTTTAAAGAGAATATTTTGAAATAACTGAAAAAGGGAAGAGAATGGAGATAGAGCAAGAGAAAATTACTACATACATGCATATGTGAAATTGGAATGGGGAGCTGTCAAGTTTACTCTGTCCAGACAAAATAGGATAAGAAGATCCAAGAGAATCATAGATTATGAACTAGAAGGATCCTCACAGGTAACCTTGTCACAGAATCATGGAATTTCAGAATTAGAAATAATACCAGCAACTTTCTTACTCTTTCTAGCCCAACCAATCATCAAAAAAAGAATCCCTAATGCAATATATCCCACAAGTGGTCATCCAACCTCTGACTTTAGACCTCTAACATCCACCTGCTGATTTGTCACATGAAAATATTGAGATGCACTAGTATTAAATAATTTATTCAAGGTCATCTAGGAAGTTAGTGGCAGAGATGAGATTTAAAATTTAGTCTTCAGCCTTTAAATGTTGTTCTCGATTCCCTGTGGACAAGAAAAACCTCTTCCTATATGACCTACAACTTATTTTAGAACAGTTTACTATTCCTGTTTGTTGCTAGTGAGGCCATAGTGTTAGGGACTACTACCAAATAGACTAATTACTTTTCCTCTAAGGCTGTAGCTTCGTCTTACTGATATCAGTAAAGAATTTATTAAGTAGCTACCATGTGTGAGGCACTGTCCTAGACATTGTGACCATTGGACTAATGCAATAATTTCCTTAAGGCTGCACACTGCCTTCCCACCTCAAATCCATTATTCATATTGCTGCCAGAATAATTTTCCTTATATTTAGATCTAGTGATGTCACTCCTCTCCTTAAAAATTTCACTGGCTCCCTATTGTCTACTGAAGGAAATTTATTACATGCATCAGTCTATCATTTAAAGTTCTCAATGATCTGACTAACCTTTCCTGAATTATCATATATTACTGCCTTCCATGAATCTAAGTGATGCTTCAAACAAAATGGACTGTCACCCATATTCAATCCACATGGATCTGCCTCTATGCTTTTGTTTACCTTATTCTTCACAGTGTAGAATATTCTTTCTCCCTATCTTGAGCAGGTGAATTCTTTTTTTTTATTTTAGTTTTTTATTAAAGCTTTTTATTTGCAAAACATATGTGTGGGAAATCCTTCAACACTGACCCTTACAAAGCTTTCCATTACAGATTTTCCCCCCTAGTCCCCACTCCTCCCCTAGATGGCAGGAAGTCCACTACATGTTAATTATGTTAAAATACTTGACAAATCAAATATATGTATACATATTTTTACAGTTATCTTGCTGTGCAAAAAAAGTTGGATCTACTAGAAAAAAATCTGAGAAGGGAAACATAATGCAAACAAACATCAATAGAAAGCATGAAAATGTTGTGTCGTGGTCCACATTTAGATCCCTCTCTCTGGGTGTATATAGCTTTCTTCATTGAACAACTGGAACTAGTTTGAAACATTTCATTGTTGAAGAGAGCCATGTCCATCAGAATTGATCATCATATAGTCTTGTTGTTGCCGTGTATAATGATCTCCTGGTTCTGCTCATTTCACTCAAGCATCAGTTCATGCACGTCTCTCCAGGCCTCTCTGAGTCCTGGTCATTTCTTATAGAAAAATAATATTCCATAATATTCATATACCATAATTTATTCAGCCATTCTCCAATTGATAGGCATCCATTCAGTTTCCAGTTTCCAGCCACTACAAAAAGGGCTGCCACAAACATTCTTGCACATGTGGGGCCCTTTCCTTCCTTTATGATTTCTTTGGGATATAAGCCCAATAGAAACACTGCTGGGTCAAAGGGTATGCACAGTTTGATAACTTTTTAAGCATAGCTCCAAATGAGCAGGTGAATTCTTAATAATCCTCTAAAATATAGTTGAAATATTATCTCCTATACAAAGTTTCTTTTTTCTTCTGTCAATAAGGACCTTTTGCCCCTTTAGAATTCACATAGCACTTTGTTTTGTGGGTCTTCCATTTGCTTATTAGGCACTACTGTATTTAACAGTAATGTGTATTTATATCTGATTTTCCTATTAGCCAATAAGTATCAAATTTGATTCCTCCCATTAACTAGATAGGTAAGGTCTTAATAAGTAATACTTGAATCAGTGGTTAAATTCTTGTCTTTATGACCTTGAAACAAAGGATCTTTCCAGTTTTCAGTGGGCAGAGAATTTGGCTAATTGAATTAAAAATTGAGCCACCTGTGACAGACTGTTTTAAGGAATTTAACTTTAAATGAAGGTTCAAAACCTGAACATAATTGGACATTATATTGCTAGTAAGTATGTGACTGAAATGCAAATTCAGAGGATGTACTTTATCCTACAGAGAATTCAGGGCATTGTGATTTTTGTTTTTGTTTTCATATTTCAAATGTAGAGAAGAAAATCTGATTATCTCAGATTTAGTGAATTTCATGTAGCGAAGGTTCATCATGACAACTTTAGAAGCTCCTCCATCAAACTGTTATTAAGTATTATATTTCTGTGGATTTTGGCTAAATTCTAAGTCTTCTAGAATGCAGGGGACAGATAGTACTGAGGAAGGAATGGTTATGTTTACCTGGGGATTTGATTATGCAGATTGGTACATTAATTCCTTGGCACTGGAAGTTTCAGAATGTCCATTGCTGTCAGTGGATGTCACACCAGGGAAATCTTATTCCCGGCATGAAAAGATTAAGTAACCCAAACTCTGACACGAAAGACCAGTGTTTCCAGGAGCACAAAGTAATTCTGTCTTTGTTCCGTCACCTCTTTGACCATGAGGAGGGTGTGCTTGTTTGAGAGTTGCCCTGTCTCATTTGGGAGCTGCTTGCTGGAGAACTGGCCGTGATTCTCCAGCTGCCAGAGCATACAAACAGGACTTGGCCATGGTGCTTTAACATAAGAGGTTGCTCTGGAGAGCTGCTCTGCATTTTTGATGCACTAATTTTGCAAGGCAGAAGAAGACTAAAACCAGAAGCTAATTAGAGAGTAAACCATCCCTGTGATCTCTCAGTAAAAGCTCTAACCAACAGACTGATAACCAAAATCAATAACATGAATGCTGATGCTCTTTACCTTTCTCTTCTCTCCCAAAAAATCCACTCCCAGAAGGCAGACTATTCCTCATTGGAATATCAGCATACCTTGCTGGGTAGTATCCTAGGTTTGGGGAAAACTGGTAATGATAACAGCATTCCTTCTGACTCATGGTATGACCTCACACATCCCTTTGCCTCACACATGATTATAACCTCCCCTTTCTATCTTATAGAGATAGAAAAGATAAAAAACAAAAGCATCATAACACCTCCATCTCTTTAAAAGAAAGGAACTGCCCCAATTCAATTCAATGGACATTTTAAAATAACATTTTCTCTGCAAAGAGCACCATGCATCATTTCAAATAAAGGTGCATGCTATTATCCTTTCTCTCACTTTTAGTGATTCCATCACTTATTGTACAATTTTCATTTCTAAATAGATGGTCCCTAGATCTATATACTTCTAACCCTTATCTCTCCTTTGAGATCAAATTCACTATCAGCAACTGCAGATCAGATATTTCCAATTTCATGTTCTATCTATATCTCCAACTCAGCATGCTGGAAACAAAATTCTAATATTCCTATTCCTATATATCTAGATTTCTAGGCATGAGAGTTTATTCCTTGAGTCATCTTAAATGTATTCCTCTCTCTCATTGCCCAAGCCTAAAAAGAATAAATTCTTTTCCCTCTCTTCCATAGCTCTCCCTTCTTTCTACCTTCCCTATTTCTGTTTATAATGCCCCCACCTTCTTCAGCATCAAAGTTAATTCTTTGAAGTTATGTTTAATATATCCTTTTATATCATCTTCCATATTAAAAATGAATTCTTTATCTTTTCCCTCAAACCCTCTCCTCTTCTCAACTATTAAGGGCACTATTATCCTTCTATTCACCCAGCCTCAAAATCTTGGTGATATCCTTCCTTAATTACTCTCTGATAATCAAATCTTATATCCAAATAAGTCTCCAGATCTTTTCATTTATTTCACAACATGACTTACATATATACTCCTTTTTCTAGTCACAGATCTACCATTCTAGTTTGAGAATTTATCTAGCACAGTGTCTGACATAATCACTGTTTAATAAAGACTTGTTGATTGATTGATATTTTGCCTTAATTATTGCAATGCCTTTTAATTACTCTCTATTTTCCAAATCACTCTCCACTACAAATCTCTCCTTCACTTATCTGCCAGAATATTTTTCTTAAAGTGTAAATTCAACCAAATCCACAGTCCCCTTACCAATCTCTTTCCTAAACAAATTTCACTGGATCCCTATTACCTCCAAGATGAAATATGAGATCCTTTGTTATTTAAAATTCTTCACATTTTGGCTTTTGCCTACCTGTCTAGTCTTCTTACATTCTCCTCTGCTCCATGCACTCCATGACCCAGCCATATTGTGCTAGTCTGTTCTTTTCACTCAATATTTCATCCTATTTCTCTATTTCTTCTTACTGACAATTTTCCATCTTCTCCCTCCCAGTTCTTATTCTTCAATTCTCTGCTTTCCTTTAAGATCCAATTCAAATACTACCTCCTCCATGAGATGGTACAGTGTTTAGTGCTCTGGATCTGGAATTAAGAAGAGCTGAATAGAACAGAAACTTAATAGCTATGTGACTTTGAGCAAATAAATTAACCACTATCTGCCTCAGTTTCCTTATCTGTAAAATGGAGATAATAGTGGCATTGGGAAAGCCTTAAAATGCTGTATAAATATCATCATCATCATTTCCATTCTCCCTACAGCTGCTATATTGATATTCCAAAAGTACAGGTCTTCCCACATTACTGCACTGTTCAAAAGACTTATGTGGCTTCCTATTACCTCTAAGATAATATACAAACTTCTCTGTTTGGCTTTTAAATTTCTTGACAGTCTGGTTCTCACTTATCTTTCTAGACATTTGCATGTTGTTCTCCCTTGTGCAATCTATATTCTAGCCAAATTCATTCTTTTGGGAAGGTTTATTTTTTTTCTTAAATGAACTATTAAAAATAAACTTAGGACCAGCAGGTGAGGAATACAGATCAAGCCCAACTACCTTCAGTTGCAAATGAGAAGATGAAAGCTCCCAGGAGGCTCAGACCCTCATGATAATAGTGGTAACTATGATAATAGCAACTGTTTATGAAATCCCTACTGTGTAAAGAGCACTCTTTTTTAGGTAGAAGCTATGCAGAAGATGCCATGTTCAGCTATGATGCCTCTTCTTTCAAGGATCTTAAGGTCTAGATCTGAAAACTAGGATCTAATTCTTCTAATTCTTAGTTTAGGGCTCTAATACATCACACCATACTTTTTTAAATTTAATTTTATCTTTTTCTGCTGCAGTTTAAGTTCCAAACTGTCTCGCTCCCTCCATCCCTACCACACACCAGAAAAGGCCATCATTTGACAAAGATATAGATAGATAGATAGGTAGGTAGATAGACAGATTGACAGACATGCATAATTCTATTTGCCAGAGCTTTCTCTGAAAGAGGAATGCCTCTTCTTTTATAGGCATTTTGTAATGCCCATTTTTTATTTGATTTGAACTGATTTGAAGATTTATAATACTCAGAATAACTTAGATTTTCACAGAATAATTTAGATATTATTCCACATGCCAGACATTTTATGGTGGCTGCTGGGAGGACAGTTGAGAGTTGCCAATGTGAAGAAATTTGAAGGACCCAGAGAGATCTTCAGACATAAATTGGAAGATAGGGGAAAAGTTCAGATAAAATAGTATAAGTTCATGATTGGAACATTAAGCGGGTGAGCCTGAGAGAGGAAATCAAAGAAGAAAACAAAATCTACAACACTAGCTCTATGTTCATAAAACTTGTTGAAAGCCTATAGTGAACTTATATGATATCAATCCAACTGCCTCTTTTAACAGATAAGAAAGCAATGTAGTTATCAAAAGAACACTAGATTTTGAGGATGAAAATATGGGCTTGAAGTCCACCTCTGCCAACTACCAATTATGTGAATTTAGGCAATTAGCTTAATCCTCTGCAAGCCTCCATTTCCATATCTATAAAATGAGGTTAAATGGGAAGATATCTAAGATCCCTTCTAGCTATCAATCTATAATGTTATAAAATTGAGGTTCAGAGAGATTAGGGGATTTACCTAAAGTTCCCTCACTAATAAATGGTAAAGCTAGGATTCTAATTTGAGAATGCCAAATCATTACTATCTTTATTATGTATCCTGGGGTAAGTGCAGATGAATAAAATATTCTGCAGGTTCAGAAAAGACAAGACAACGTTTTAAAAGAAATCAAGTTGGCAGCATAAAATGAAATCAATTGAATTAAAAAAATTCTGTCTCTCCTTGCCATTTTCTTTTAGTTAGGTATTTGAGAGGAGTTGTATTAGAAAAGATGGGCAGATGGGGAAAGAAAAAATGATGAAGATATTTAGCTATAAAAAATACATGTTTGCTTTTTTAGTTCATTTAAGAGGCTAACATACTTAAGAAGGGAAAAATAAATAGATGAACTATACTGAATTTAGCTGAATATGAATTACCCTTAATTAAAAAACCTGCTTACTTCATCAGCAACTTCATCAGAACTCCATTATTGTCCTCTCAGCTTTTACTGAGAGCATAAGAACTTTGTACACAATATTTTTTTCAAGAAAATGCTTTTATTTCACAACTATTTTGTTTAATCTAGTTTAACACCTTAATTTTACAGATGAAATGACTTGTCTAGATGTATATAGCTAGAATAAGTTTGAGACCCTTTTTTAACCGAGGTTTTTACTCTAGTTGCTCTATTCTTTCACTCTATCATGATGCCCTTCAATAATAATAATAATTGGATATTTATCCAACAATTTAGTATTTACAAAGCACTTTCCCTATAACAAACTCTGAGATAGGCAATGCAAGTCTTATTTTCTCCATTTTATGGAAAACAGGCTTCCATTGGGTATTTAGCCAGATTTTATAATCTTGGACTTTAAATTCTCTCAAAAAGCAGAACTGTTTTGAAAGTATTTTCTTATCAAATTTGACTTTATCATCCTAAGAGTTAAATATGAAATACAAAGAATCATGTAATTTCCCCCCATATACTCATAAACATAGGAATTATACTGTACAATGAAATGAGCATTGGACTTGAGATCTAAAACCTTGAGTTCAAATTTTGACTGCCATTTACTAGTTTATTATCTTGAGCAAATTGCTAAGGCTTTTTTTTCCCCTAAGCTACAATGTCCTCATCTGTTAAATAGTAATAATAATACTTGTGATACTTATATCATGGGGTTATTGGGAAGATCAAATAGGATAATTTACATGGAAGCACTTATAACTTTATTGTACTACATAAGAGTATTGTTATTGTTATTATATGTGCATTTCACAGCAAGTTTTATGTTGTGAAGAAAATCAAATTTTCCAAATGAAATCCCTTTTGCATCTTTTACTAGGAAATACATACAGAAGTTTTCAAATAGAATTTTCCTCATTTTTCTATGTTGTGCTTGAAGTTGTTCAAGACAGACATTGAGATCCTCAAATTAGCGTAAAGATAGCATAATGATTTCAGTCCAAAATATCATTATCATTAATGTAGTTGCAGAATTTGCCATAAAACGTAAGAAAGCAGAAATGAAAGTGGTAATCTCCAAGCTGATGTGTTTGATGCAAAATTGTCTTCTCATTATCATTTTATTTCCATTGTGAAAACTCACCCTATTAATTCCATATTGAAGCAGAACACTGAAGATGTTCCTTCATACCCTTTGTACATCTGGATGAATTATTATGATTGATTATTCATGGAGATACCAGACTGTTTGTTTGGAGTAGCTGGAGCTTATCTGGTATTCTCTGAGCAGATTGATGCTATTCTAAAAGCCTCCTTTACCTATATTTATTTTTAATAATTTAAAGGTGTCTCTAAATTTACCTTCAGTCTGTCCCCTGATTGAATGGAGTTGTTGTAATCAATCTGCTTAGCCAGTGACTAACAGGATTCTATTTTGAATCATGTGTCTTTTGTAACTTGTCAGCTTTTATCACTCTCTTTATAAGCAACTTGTGGCAAATAGACACCCATGGAGCATGTCACAAAATGACCTTTGGATTTGGACATTCAACAGTAGCTATATACCTTTCAGAAGTAGTTATGTTCCTTTCATAGGTTCATAGAATTATAAACTATAGGTAGAAGGGATCTCAGAGGCCATACAGACTACATACATACATACATACATACAGTCACTAAGAATTTATGAGGTTTTTACAATGTGTCAGTCACTAGGCTAAATAGTGAAAATACAAAAAAAAAAAAAAGACAAAGACATCCCCTCCCCTTAAGGAGCTCACAATCTAATGAGAGAGACAAGTAAATAGATATGTATAAATAAGGTGTGTAATTAATTAATTCTGTATAGTATAATAACTAATTATAAAAATATTTACATTTTTAAAAGGGAAAGAATCAGAAATAAAAGATATTGGTAAAGGCTTGCTATAGGAAATGGAATTTTTAATTGGAACTTGAAGGAAGTGAAGGAAACCAGAAGTCAAAGATGAGGAGGGATCACATTACAGAAATGAGGGAAAACCAAAGAAAATGTCCAGAGCTGAGGGATAGTTTCTGGTTTGTGGAACAGCAAGAAACCCAGGATTGAATAATATAGGACAACTAATAAGGTGTAAGGAGCCTGGAATGAGGTGGGGGAGAGGGAAGATTAAGTTATAAAGTGCTTTGAACAGGACAAAAAATAATATTTTATATTTTATTCTCAAAATGATAAAGGAGTCACTGAAGTTTATTGAGTAGAGAGATGGCAGTCAGATTTGAGTTTTGGGAACATCATTATTTTGATGGCTGAATGGAGGATGAATTGCAATGAAAGAGACTTGAGGGAGGCAGATCCACCAGCAAGTTATTGCAATAGTCCAAATTTGCGATGATGAAAACTTGCAACAGAATAGTGGCAGTACCAGAGGAAAGAAGGGAATACATTGAAAACTAAGTTGCAAGTCTGAGGAACTGGAAAGATGGTATTGCCCTCCATAGTAATAAGGAAGGTGGGAGGAGGGTTTAGGCGGAAAGATAATGAGTTCAGTTTTTTTTAATTAATACTTTTTATTTGCAAAACATATGTATGGGTAATTCCTAAACATTAACCCTTACAAAGTTTTCTGTTACAAATTTTCCCCCCTACTCCCCACCGCTCCCCTAGATGGCAGGATGTCCACTACATGATAATTATGTTAGAATACTTAAGAAATCAAATATATGTATAGTTATTGCATCATTTTTTGTGCAGGAGAAATAATATCTACAAGAAAGAGTAATCCGATAAAGGAAATACAATGCAAGCAAACCTCAATCGAGAGCATGAAAATGTTATGTTGTGGTCCACATTTCACATCCCTCTCTCTGGGTGTATATGGCTCTCTTCACCGAGAATTGGAACTGGTTTGAAGCATTTCATTGGTGAAGAGAGTCATGTCCATTAGAACTGATCATCATATAGTATTGTTGTTGCCATGAATAATGATCTCCTGGTTCTGCTCACTTCACTGAGCATCAGTTCATGCAAGTCTCTCCAGGCCTCTCTGAAATCGTCCTGCTGGTCGTTTCTTACAGAGCAATAATATTCCATAACATTCATATACCATAATTTATTCAGCCACTCTCCAATTGATGGGCATCCATTCAGTTTCCAGTTTCTAGCCACTACAAAAAGGGCTGCCACAAACATTCTTACACATGTGGGTCCCTTTCCCTCCTTTAAGATCTCTTTGGGATAGAGGCCCAGTAGAAACACTGCTGGGTCAAAGGGTATGCACAGTTTGATAACTTTTTGAGCATAGTTCCAAATTGCTCTCCAGAATGGTTGGATCCGTTCACAGTTCCACCAACAATGTATTAGTGTCCCAGTTTTCCCACATCCCCTCCAACATTCATTGTTATCTTTTCCTGTCATTTTAGCCAATCTGACAGGTGTGTAGTGGTACCTCAGAGTTGTCTTAATTTGCATTTCAATGAGTTCAGTTTTGAACATGTTGAGTTTAAGATGTCTACTGAACTGGAAATTAGTTCTTGCCATTTAGGGTGTGGATGATATAGAATTGTAGTTTACACATTCCTATGATATTTACTAATTTATTGATCTTCTTGAAGCCGGTGGCATTTCTTATGGTTTTCTAGCCTCTCAAAAATATCTGATAATAATGATAGGAACACAATAAGTTGCTAATAAATACTTGTTGAACTGAACTGAATTGAATTCCAGATACATTTATAATTCATGTCTCCACCCCCTGGAAAATATCATAGTTTAAACTGATGTATCCTTTAAAAATGTAGAATTGAAAATAGACAATACTGACTTTTACCAGTATCTAAAGAGGAAATATAATTTTATCAGAAATGAATCACCACATTTCCATATTCATGTATGAATAAGAAGCACAAAGTATTGTGTAATATTGGATATATTTTAAAATGTATTTGGTTGAATCCTTGTTATTCTTTCTGTTTGACTATTATATATAACTGCTTATTTCCCTTCCCTCCCCCCATATAAAACATGATCAAAGCAGAAATAATATTACCTGTACTCTAGTGCCAGTTCTGTACTCTAACTAGTTATTTGTTTTGGGAAGGGACTTCCCTTTCCTCTTTCTGGGTCTCAATTCCCTCAACTATAAGGTAAAAGCTTTATAATCTCAGAGATCCCTGGAGGTCTAAAATGTTTTTATGCTGATTGCTTTTCCCATGGTCTTCCCAAATCATCCACTCTTCCTAAAGATTCTCCAGATTCTTTTTTTCCCCATTCATTCTTGTTTTTTTATCATTACTTTTAATTCAGACAATATGTTTTCCTGTGGTCTCATTCTTCTCTTTAGCCATCAACTACCAGGAAGTCATTTGTATTGATTTATTGACTAAAACAAAAGATTTTTGTGTTTTTTGAAATTCTGGCTGAAGTCTTTTGACTTCTGCCTAATTCATTTCTCTCTTTGTATATCTTTCCCAGATTTATCCAGCTCGATCTTGTGTTTTCAAAAAGTTCCCCTCTCACTCCAGACTTAAGTACTTAAAGTCTTCTCCTGATTCTAAAAACTCCTAAAAAAAACTAAGCTGTTGGTACTATTTAAATGCAGATGGGAAAAATCATTAGATTTTTGCTTTCAAATACTTATCCAAGATCAGAAATGGTTTGAGAAGAGAGGTTTTTGGCTTCATTTCTCCTTGAGTGTTAAGTGCCTGATGTATCCTTTCTTCTCTGTCACTCTCCCAGAGAATGCTGGAAATAAAATTTATATTTTAATAAGGTAATAACAAAATTGTTTTATTTGTAGCAAAACCAATGGTGTATGTAAACAGTCTGATTGCTAAGAGAGGCATTATGGTAGAAGGGGAAAAGCACAAGATTTAGAGTCAGAGAGATCGCTGTCATTGATTGCGTCTGTGATCATATACCAGTCACCTTAACCTCTCTGGGTTACCTATAAATGAGGGGATTATCTCCAACTCTGTGATCTTGTGATCCTATTATCTGGTCTTACATTCTCTCCCTTTCACTACCTGGATGGCTTTGGACAAATATTTTCATTTTTCTGGGCCTCAGTTTTTTCTTTTGCAAAAATGAGTTTTTTGATTTATAATACAAAGGAGAGTTTGATTTAGGAGAATAGTATAGGTTAGTGGGTAGTCATGAATGTTGAAAATAGGTCACCAATAAAGCTTTTTTAACATTCATAGAAAAAAAACAAAAAGAAATGTAAAAAAGACAAAGAAATTTTGTTATTTCATTATTAAATTATATATAATATATATACTTCTTTGAGCAGTTAAGTATTATAGTGGATAGAGTACCAGGCCTAGAGTAAGTCTCATCTTCCTGAGTTCAAATCCAGTCTCAAAAACTTTCTAGCTACCTGGGCAAATCACTTAACCCTGTGGCTCAGTTTCCTTAATTGTCAAATGAGCTGGAGATGAAAATTAAAAATCTCTCCAAAATCTTTGCCAAGAAAACCCCAAATGAGGTTACAAGTTGGACACAACTGAAATTACTCAACAACAACATAAACTTTTTAAAAGCAAATTTTATATAATTGAAATTTTCTCATATAATTCTTTTGTTCTCTCTATATTGACACATTTGTGTTTTTGTGTACATTAACAGTTAACATTAAGTTAACAATAAGAAAGAAAATTTAAAATTAGTGATTGGACTGTAGTTGTTTGCAGCTCTAAATCTGTGTCTGTATTGCTATGGTTATGTATCTATATAGTGGACCTTAAGGAATCTGCAAAATGTTCATTTTACCATAAAATGTCAACCCCAACAAAGGCTTCCAGAAATTCTACCATTAGAAATTTCTTTGAATTAAAGTATAATTTCTTTAGGAGCCCTTTGTTATACTAGCAAGTAGACTATGTTAAGCCATTATAAATCATCAATTAGGAGTAATATAGGATCATTGAGTTGGAAGGAAATTGATAATCCCATCTTCCTCATTCTTTTAGATAAGAAAACAATTGCTGGGAGATGATAAGTGTCTTGGCCAGGTCCTCTCACAGTGACTTAAATGTAGTGGGTCCTGAATAAATGTTTATTGGATTGAAATGAAATTAGTTAAGGTAATTTAGCAAGTTCATGAGAAAGTAAAATCTACATAACACGTCTTTAGGATTTCAAGTGCTATTTCAAACATGTCATGCTGACAAATGGTTTGATCAAGTATTTTTTATCAGTTATCATTATATGATTATGATTATTATTATTATGGGAAAGGGGGGATGTAAAGAAGCAACACTCCTCCCTCCTCCCAGAGGATTCATTTGGGTGAGGTACCCAAGCCAGATGCCCAAGCCAGAGTGAAAATCTTGGAGACTTGAAAGGGGATCAACCCTCTTCACAGATGAGGAAAAAGATTTATATTGGTGAAATGACTTGTTGACATAGCTAGTAAGTAGCAGAGCGGGAATATGATCACAGGTTTTGGAGTATGCATTTTGTTTTTTTCTGCTATATCACACTGATAACCTCATAGACACTTTGCGCTTTCAATAACAACAGACTCTACTCTGCAATGTATTAAGGAAAAAGGAATGAAAATGATCTTTTGAAAACACAATGGGCAGGGTTGTTTCAAAGGCTATGATCTGGATAGCCACTACCATGGGCTAAGTGCAAGGGCTAGGTCCTAAGCTAGTTTGTGTTTGTTTTTTAAGATATATAGCAATTATATATAAATTCTCAGGCACTTACAGATATGCTTAAACCACCATCCAAAACACCCTCCACACAGTATTCATGGAAAAAAAGAGAAAAGAAATGTCAGAATTGGAGTGCTGGTGCAGGCTGAAAAACACTTTGACATGACCCAGAGAATTCATGATTACTTATCAAAAATAGTTGTAGAATATGAAAATTAAAGTTATAACTAGGATTTGTTTTGCTGAATTTAAATTATTTGGGGGAGTAGGGTGGTATAAGTAATGGCAGTAGGATAAAAAATAATTCCATAGGTATAATTATACCAGGAATAGAGGAAGCAGTCTGTCCCCCAGCAAATTAAGTCTGTGGTCTCTTATGGGATACAGAAAAGTTAGTCTCAGAGAGCTCTACCAAGTCCCAGGTCACCTACCTGGGGAATACCTGGGCCTCATGGTAGTAAATATCAGCAAATCAGGAGACAAGGTATAGCTACAGAAGCTGATGTGGGAATGTCTTGGAAGGAAGCCTATTCCTTCCAGGGGCTGGCACCCTGGGTAAAGCCCCATTTAACCCACCCTGGTTATGGCTTTAATGACAATGGGCAGGTTGGGAAATTGCCAGATTGGTTTTGTGATTTGTTGCTTTCTTCTCATTCCATCTTCATCCTTTTTGGAAGCACACAATATGATAACAGAGCTCCTTATCCTCTCCTCATCTCCAAAGATATCAGGTCTCCTTTTGTTCCTAAATAATCTCTCCTTTCTGTATTAGCCTTTCTTCCCATCCTGATCTGTGAGGTGGGAAGAGGATAAAATAAGTTCTATTATATTACTTCTATAATAAATCCTTACCGGTCTCATTTTTTTCTGTTAAACCTACATTTTTTTCTGCTGATTAATATTACAGATTATAAACATGACAGACTTAGAAAGGTATCTTTCCAGCATTAGCACAGCTGGTAAGCACTGGGCCTGTTAATCGAAATACAAGTATAATTTGATGTCATCAGGTCACCTTTTAAAGCCCCTTGGGTTGAAACCATGCAGTGGAATAAAATAATAGCCCCTGCAGGCCTTTGCTGAATACAATATGCATAAACAACAGGTGTGCTAGTTAATTGTTTTCTCATCATGGTGCATATTTCACACTCCATAACTCCCAAATGAAATACCAAAAGAATGCATAAAATTAAATGATTCAAAGATTTAAAGGGTGTATGCTTTTTATGATAAAGTGAAAGCTAAGGAAGCTCTAAAGGGGGCTTGGGTTTTTATTAATGATGCTAAATATGTAATGTTTATTTTTTTTCTCTGACAAGCTTTTAAAATGGACACTTAGACCAAAAACAACAGCTACAAAAATGTGGTGCATCACATATATACTAATATTTAAACACCCCCAACTCTTGGATCTCACAAGTAAAAGAAAATTAATTCCCTGGAGCATCTCTTAAATGATGTAATCAAACCTCATTTGAAATATTGTGTACGTGGTGATTATCTTCCCTTTCTCTTTGGCTGATTTTAGGCTTTGATCTTTGACTTTTGAAATGAAAACTAAAGGAGGATCTCACAGAAATGTGTTTTAGTATTTACACTTATAGCTGCTTTGACTTCCATTAGCAGCCTAACACCAGTCTCAGAGTATTTCAAGCCAGATGAATCTAACTAAAGTTATGTTAAGTGATTTAAACACATACACACATGCATGTGTGTGTGTGTGTGTGTGTGTTGTAAGATTTTGTGTTACCATCTGTTGGAGAACCAACCCTTTTGCTGGCATCAATCCATATTGGCCAGCCTTCACCAGCTATGACAAAGCAAAGGATATTAGTTAAAGTGACATGAGATTCTAGTCAAGCAATCCGGTTCCTTTTTATTGAATTTTTCTAATGCACACTCTCCTGTCCTATGTGACCTGCCCTTGATAATGGTGGTTTGATACTAGTAACATTCAGGACCTCATCTGAAGGCTATGACACTATTGACTAAATCTCTGTTGACTTTGCTGAGAATGTGAAATACTGTATTCAGAGATAAAAATCAGCACAAAGATACTTAATGCAACCGAAGAGTCCATTAATGCTTTAACTCTTACCTCCTCAGCTATTCTGTATCTCTAGCCAAGAACAGCCTCAGCAGCTGAGAAATGGAGAAGGGAGTGAATTTTATCATTTGATTGTTGGGGATGATGCTAGCCTTCATGATCATGAATTGCATTTTCAAGGGATGGTCATTCCCAAAGTTCATATTAAATGTGGTAGCTTGCCTTGAACATGCTATGTTTCATTAGCTACTCACCTTTGCAGAGATGCAAGAAGGAGTGGCAATTTGTCTGTGTCCTCCATGAGATACAAGGAAGGGCATTAGCAACATTATGAATTAAACTTTAACTAAATATACAACTATGAAAAGCAGGCTTCTAGATATTGGTGGGTTGAAACAAAAGAATGTAATTCACTCTATTCTTTCTAATTTGTTTAGTCTTCTTTACATTTTTGATAAATGAATTTCATTTTTATTGAAAAAAAAGAAATGGCCCCAATTCTGTGATCATGCTCCCAGTGAGAAGGAAATATCATTGATTAATTTATATCATTCAGCTTCCAGGCTATAACACCTTTCCTCATATTGTCATTTTACCAAAAGGAAGGACTTCCTTTAAAAATCTTTTAATTTAACCATAAAAACTTCCATTCTTCTTTCTAATTTTCTTATTAACTTCATCAGAACCTCTTAATGGTGGTGCCTGGGGTACTTGAAATTACTTTTTTCCCCTTTCAGGGTGAATGAGACTTCCTTGATAGAGAAAGAAAAAGACTGAAATAGTGAAGACTACATTGATTTGGGAAGCTGTAAGATCCTCAAAATTAACAGTAAGGGATTTTTTTCCCTTTTAATAGGAAATATCCTCCCTTTTCAAAATTCCTATAGAACACAGTATTCCTTTCCTAATTCAAAAATTAGAAAATATAAATTATATCCCCTTCAATATTAAACACTGATTAGCTTTTTTATCTTGGGCAAGTGACTTTACCCCTCAGGCTCAATTTCCTTATCTATAATATGGAGATAATAATAACATGTACTTCATAGATTTACTTTGAATATCGAATGAGATAATATATGTAAAACACTCTGCAAACTTGAAAACATTATGTAAATGTTAGTTATTATATTCATTAATCATAATAAATGCAGGTACTTATCACATAAATGATTAGGTGCCTTTTGTGTGAAATACTGGACCTTGATAAAAGCAGATGGTATAATGCTTGCTCATCTCCCCCTTCCCCTTATGTGTGTGTGTGTGTGTGTGTTTGTGTATGTATGTCTGTAAATAATCTTTTTTTCTTCTGTCTCTCTCCCTTTTAAAATTTTATATTGAATGAATGAATATCAAACTAAAAAAATCTAAAGGGAAAGTATTTCCTCCAAAGTACTCTGATTTCTAATTCACTGATACCTGAACATCTCCAAAATGCAAGCCTTTGTTTTATGATCACATATTGATCCACTTGAACCTTTTTGCCTTTTTTTTCCTAAAGGCAAAAGTTTAGAGTTAGATAATAGTGTTAATTTTCTATACATCAGCACATGTTTTGGTAGCCTTTTCAAGGCTAGAAATAGTTTTTACATTAGCCTAGGAGAGAGCCAAAATACCATTTTGACCTGGCCTGTAGTAATTCAGAAAAATCACAGTGGCAAATTCAACATGGCAATGAGAGGCAATGGGGAGAAGGAATTTAATTCCTTTTGTTGGAGATTAAAATTAATGTAATCAATTTTTTTACCCTTCCAAGGCCTTGAGCACCTAGATTCTGAAAGGTAAATAGGAATGCCTAAGTACTTAATTCTACACATTATGAAAGCAAAAGACCTTTATTACACAGGCAAAATGAAATGGGGTTTAAATAATTTTCTTGTGACTTTGTACATAAAAAGACAATACAGATCATTCAGACCTCTAGAAAAGGAGGAAAATAAGTTTTTGCATCAATTTTCAGCTTTATTTTACCTGTGAAGATTCAAATATAGTGGCTTGTATTCCTTGAATTCAAAGGGTTAGCATATAGAAAATACTTAGAATATAAGTCTAATGTGGTGTCTTTGAAGAACTGTATTCTAATTCTAATTTCCATCCTACTGTGATTTTGGGAAAGTCACTTAATTCCCTGCCACACTTTTTCATCTATAAAATTCAGAAGTTGGGCAATATGACCCTGAAGGTCCCTTTGGCATCTGCTCTTAGGAGTCTAAGATTATGCTACTGTAAGATGACAGCTATCTTGGATTTTTTTTTCCCCAGTAGTTGTGATTGCCTTGAGACATTCACATACTTTGGTCCCTCTTGTGATCTCTGTTAAAATTCTTTAGCAGAATTGGAAGTTCACTTTCAGAATATATGAGATATGCTTTTTGCCTTTTCTTTATGAAAAAAAACAAGCTTAAAATAAGAGAGATTGGGTTTAGAATGGGAAAGAAAATGCATCTTATCTAAATCCCTCCTTTTACAGACCCAGAGAAATGTTTTGTGATAAGGTTAAGGTAACATGGTACCAAGTATCAGATGTAGAATACAAACTAGGTCCTCTGACTCTACATGAAGTGTTTTTTTTTATTTTTTGTTTGTTTGTTTTTTCTATTATATCATGTCTTTTCGGAGAAGGAAGGTGCTATGACAAAGAAGACAAATGTTTTTCTTTAGTTGACTAGTAGGAAAAATTGAAACTCTAATGCTGGCCTTATAGCTACCAGAGTCCAAACAAACCAAAGATAATATTTAATCTAGAATTTATCTTCAAATCTTATTTGAAGTTTTTAGAACATTCAAATTTCTGATGGGAGAAAATGAAGAACAAACTCATAGAGTAATATGTTCAGATTCTTTAGAAGTTAAATGTGGTGCTTGCTTCAGCAGCAAATGAAAATGAAACAGAGATTAGCATGACCCCTGTGCAAGGATGACATGCAAATTTATGAAGAGTTCTATATTTTAAATGTATTATTATTTTTAAATAAAAAGGAAAGAGAAAAGCCAAATGTGATCTTTTTTTCTCCCCATGGAACATAGTTTTAAAGATTTTTTTGTGTGTGAACTTCTATACAAATGTAATGAGTAAAAGTTTGAGAAAATGAGATTTAAAATCAGGAAAGTTTTGATTTCTCTCAATATGCTAGAGCAACCAACTGTGCTTATCCCATTATATGGTGATAAAGCAACCTTTGATAGCCACAGCCTGTGTGATAAAATGATCACGGCAGCAGGGAGAAAGAATCTAATAAGGGAATTGATCTGCAGATTCCAATTCTGTAGGCGCCAACATTGATCAACATAAATGTCAATAATGAGATCACAGTGAGAGCTGCCTAATTCTTTCAGATGGTTTTGGATTCTCGTGACAGACCACAGAAGTAAATGTGAAAAGGAACTGAATATGATCCAAATCATACCACTAAACCCAATTCACATAATGACTGATTTTGGCCTATAATAAAAATTCATTGGATAATCTAGTAAAATTTAAGGAATTTTTATACTGTAATATATATACATACATATGTACATGATTATATATACATACATATGTACATGATTTATCTAACATTAAAGATATTATTTCTAATTTGTGGGTAATGAAGTAACAAAATAATACCTGTGTGATCTCAGGAATGTTACTTAACCTCTTCAGGTCTCAGCTTCCTCATCTATAAAATTAGACTAGAGTATATCTAATATTCATCCCTTCAAATACTAAATACTATGCTCCTTGTCTGTTTCTATTATTGTTCACAGTAATATAACAATCTTTAATAATTATAACTTTCCAAGGAAGGGGGGTAAGCAATGTAGCAAACATTCATTTTTAGCCTCCCAAAATCATAGGCAGGGCAGATCCTGGAAGATTAATGATATTGTTTTTCATGTCATAGAAGTTTGAAGGCCAAAAACTGAAATTCTGTAATGTTTGGGCCATCCTTCATTTTAAAGGTAAAATCTTAAACTGTCTTGAGTTATTGAAGGTAGATAGTATGAAGTGAAATTGTATTCCCTCTGCTGCTCTCTGCCTAGCCCTCCCTTTGAGGGCAGTGACTAGTTCAGTCTACAACCTGAAAGTAAGGAAATGCAGGGAAAGTTTAGTGTAAGGCATAAGTATTGACTACAGATATAAGAAAATTGAACCTCTAAGAAAAGGTAGAAGAAATTGGGTTTATTTAGCCTAAGGATGTTAAAGCTAACGGATGACTCATCATTGTTCAAGTATATTTGGAATGATCAGCTGTTCGTTTCCTCTGCTGTGTCTTTTGCAAGAGGAAATAAACTTAAGCTGCACCAAGATTATTTTAGGTTAAAATTCAGGAAAGCATCCTAATGGAATTGTTAAATGCTAGAGCATTTTAGCAAAAAAAGATAGAAGAACTTGATCTATGGCAGAAGGGGGAAGGGAGGTAAAAACACCTATAAGACAAAATTCGCTGTGAGGACAAAATCATCATAATATATTGGGTCGAACATTGGGATTGGAATCAGAAAGGTCTGGATTCAAATTCTGCCTCTAATATTGATCTCATCTGTTTAACAAGGGAGTTGAACTAAATAACTACTAAGATGCCAGAACAAGCCAGAAAAACCAAGGTTCAAGTTCTCAGTCATATGAACTTGGACAAGTCTTAATCTCTCTGTGCTCCAGGTAACTCTGTAAGACCATAGGTTGTAGGAAAGGTGCCATCCTACATTGGTAAAAGAAGATTCCTTGCCTGGGAATTCTCTATATCAATGAAATCATAAGTATAGTCGCCATTCCTTTTCCTAACTGTAATATAGCATTTTAAGTCATATAACATTTGCAAAATACTTTTTTTCTACATTATCAGATTTGATTCTAAGAGAAATCCTGTAAAATAGATGATATTATACCCATTTGACAAATAAGGAAACAGACTGAGTAATTAAGTAATTTGCAAGGTCTCAGAAGTAACAAGTATTTGAGGCAGGATTTGAATTCAGATCTTCCTGACTTTAAGTCCGGCACTTTACTCACTGAGATACACAACTATCTCAGATTGTTTTCATAATCTCTTCAGATTTTTCACATATGCTAACTAATTTGAAAATTAAATTAATTCAGAAATAGATAAGAAAGCAAAATGATGAGTACATAAATTCACTGCAAAGTAGGGTGGGGGATAATTGAATTTAAATGTCCAAATCCAAGTAAGGTACAGTAACAGAAATTGTCATTTCTCATGAAATCAAGTCATGAAGGTTGAAAGAGATGGAATTTAAGGAATCATTGCTTTACACTTTGCACCCCATCACTTTTTCGTTGGCTCAATAACTTCTCCCGAAAAAGACATTTAAAACTGTTATTCTGAATTATAAACATTGACAGAGGAGCAATCACCAGATAGGGATAGTTTGGCACAGGTATGTGGCACAGATCTAGCAGAGCTGTTTACCTGAAGATGGTGGCAAACAGTAAATTAGGCTGAAAAAAGGTAAAGTTAAAAGGGTATAAATAAATTTAACAGAGTCAACTGTGTCTAAGAGGTCAAGAATCTCACTATACTGACAAGACAGCCAGAGCAAGAAATCAGTTACATGAACACTACAGATGTATATAAGGCCAGAGTAAAAGGCTCTGACTCAGGAGTTTCTTATATATTTTCTGATAAGGCAACAACTCCCTCCAGGATATTAGCAGCCCTAAGGTCAAAGTGACTGGAGAATAAGGAAATAGTTGGATTCTGGAATTTAAAGCTGAAAGAGGCTTTAGCAATAAATCAAACAGTCCAGGGTTTTGGAAGCTGAAGTCAGGAATCTATGGGGTAGAGTTCAGGGAATCCATGACTTTGGATGGAGGCGGGGAGGAGAAGAACTGGGAAATTACATCTAATATCTTTTGCAGTCTTATATATTTTATTTTGTTCATTAAAAAAAAATTGTGATTGTGATCTCCAAGTGATCCAAGTCTGTTCCAAATCTTTTTTTTCCAGATCTCATTGGGCAATGTTTAGCTTTCTGTTCTTTGTTTACCTTCAGCTCCCCACTGAACAGTGGGGCATCATGCTGCCTTACCGTTTCTAGTCTTCATACTTTTCTAGCCTAAAGATCCTTTGTTGCAAAGAAGTCTCATTTGGAGCTGATATGCAGATTGTTGTCAAATGTTTCTATTAAGGAGCTGGACTAGGTGTCTCTTGGAGTCAGAGTTGCTTGTTGGATAGAGTGCCAGTCTTAAAAAACAAATACTTGAATCCAAATTGTATTTCTGATGTTTGCTCACTATGTGACCATGGGTAAATTAACTAATTTCTCTGGAATTCAGTTTCTTTGTCAGTAAAATGGGTTTTTCTAATACTTGGAATTATTTATCTCAAGGAATTGTTTTGAGGCTTAGCAAGGGAATGTTTGCAAAACATTATATAAATGTCAGCTATTATTATGTGTAGTGATAAATCCTATAACTGCACACAATTTAATCTCATTTGACTAGGCTCTCCTTGTTTGATTAAATTCTCTAATAAACTAAGATTTAACTCGACAATTATTGTTCATAATAATAGCTACCGCTTATATTGTGCTTTACAAAGGGCAAAACTCTATGAGGTAGATAAGCCCAAAGCATTGATATCATCCTTCTACATATAACAAAATTAAGGTTCAGAAAAATTAAGCTACTTATCTATCATTCTACAACTAAAAAAAGGCAAGCTCAAGGTTCAAACTTAGGTCTTACTGCCTCAAAACTACTGGATGTGTGTATATATATATTTATATTTATATATATATATATTTATATTTATATATATATATATATATAAAATTTTAAATTTTTAACAAATCAAAGTTTCCTTCAATGACTAAAGATCAAACATCTCGGGGCCATAATCACTGTCACTGTCAGTGATCACTGTATATAGCTATAAATAAATGAAAATACACATATCGAAAAGCAATTTAGTGTCATGGATAGAGCACTAAACTAAAGAGGTATAAGTGCCACCTGAAATATACTTCATCTGTGGAGCACCTGCAAGTCATTTAAACTTGCAGTCAGTCAGTAAAAATTTATTAAACTAAGTGCTGATGATGTCAAGAAAAATGAAATTCAGTATCTGTTTTCATGGAATATGTATGTGTATGTATACATACATACACATAGAGACATATATAAACATATATTCACACAATGCATACATACACAAATATACACATATAGGAATTTGTGATATATATGTATAAATATCCATATTTGTGTTATGAAACAGCTATAGATATTGGACTGAATGATACTTGACCTTAAAACATACCCTATATTATGTTTCTTTCTTTTATTTTTTTTATTAAAGCTTTTTATTTTCAAAAAATCTGCATGGATAATTTTTTGACATTGACCTTTGCAAAACTTGTATCCCAAATACATGTTAATTCCAACATATGTGTATATATATACATACACAATTATCTTGCTGCACAAGAAAAATCAGATCAACATGTTTCTTTATTGAATAATTTGATGGTATTCATCTCTCTCCTAAAAGTAAACTCTAGCAAAATGCTGAGAATCCTTATGAGTTGTTTATTACTTTAAAAAAGTATTGCTGTAGCAAGATGAGCCCATCATATTTTTTTAAAGAGATTTACACTTTGGTCTAGAGTTTGACATCAGGTTAAGACTAAGTGACCTTTTCAGGCCCCATTCTGTCCTCTAATTCTGTGATTCAGCATTCTGCTTTTAAAAATGTAAGACACCCTTTTATCTTCCTTCTGAATTTTTAAGCACCAGAGTTAGAGGGCATCTTATTTCATTAGTTTTGGATCAATAGAAAAATGTTTATGGAAAAAAATTTCCATCCCACTTGAAGAAAATGAGCATAAAAGTGGAGATTAAATGTAATAAATGTTTTGAAGAACAAGAAAAGACTTGCATAGGAAAGTTTCAAAGAAATATTTACAATTGTATGTTGGACTAGTTCCAGTCGCCCAATGGAACAATTTATTGATTTTATAACTAGCTGATTATTAGCAGGTAATCAAAGCAGAAACTTAATTTGGCAATAATAATGGCCTCCAGGGAATTTAAATGTCTTTGTCTATCTTCAAATAAGTCTATATATAGTTCATTTTCCTTCTAATGCTTATATTTTCTATCATGATTATTTATAGTATCCATAATCAATTTCTCTGAAAAATGAAAACTCAGTTTGAGTATTCTCTGAGATTGAACATGCCACATAGGACATAAAAATGAAACCAAAGCTCCAAGAAAGATTACTTTGCATTTTGAAGAAAAGTTTCCATTAAAGCAGTTTATGAAAATTAATAAGTCTATGGGGATTTGGGAAGAGTGAATAATTTTAGGATTATGGCAACAGGCAACTGTCTCAGAAGAAAACAGAGAGATTATGCTATTTTGTATTTATGCACCAAATAGCTGCTTAATACTTTACAATTTCCACCCTAGAAGATTACAGATTTTTCTTCTTTTCCTTTTCAAAAACTGTGTCTCTGATTCCGGATATTTTCCTAGTTTGATTAGAAGAAAGGGTTGCAAGCCAGTAGAATGGGAAGCAGATACTGAGTCCATTGTTTTATGTCCTATGGTGGATTTGCCTTGTTAACTGGATTTTCTGTTGTGTTATAGCTCCCTAATCTTTGCTACAAACATGTAGAATATCACATCCCTGCACCTTTATTTTTTTGGTTGCAGTTGAGTTCAGTAAACTTGTCTGAAAGATTGGCTCATGGCATCCACAAGCAGCTTTTAGAATAAAGCCTACTATCATCTGTTTCAGATTTCCATTTTTTATCAATTTCTCCATATCCCAGGGATTTTCAACCTTTTTTGTGTGTCAGATTGGTTCTTCAGAAATCTGATGAGGTCTATGGAACCCCTTCTCAAAAATAATGTTTTTAAATCCATAAAATAACATACATAGAATTGTAAAGGAAATAAATTTTAATGAAATGTAGTCATGTATATATGTGTGTATATGGGTGTTTATATGTGTATGTATATATGTACATGTACACATATATATTTATATGTTTATATATGTATGTATATCTCCATACATGTATACATACTTAAGAGACCTATGATTAGGAACTTGACCTAACAAGTCAAAAGAATCAAACAAACAAAAAGTAAATGGGCAATAGGGTGCAAAGAAGAATTAAATTTCAGTGTAAAATTTTTTTTGCAGACTAATAGAAAAATAAAAATAAATCCACTAAACTTGATGAATCCTATGTAATAGCTGGAAACTACCATTTGCCAGGAAATGATTTAGCTTAGTGAAATGTATTTTACAGTTAATCCTTTAATATCTATTTTACATACACCCCCCCCCACTGTTAATATGGAACGATATTGTAAGCTGGTAATTTTATGCCTTATTTTTCAAATAGCTATTAGAAAAGAGAATAAACAACAATCTCCAACTACTTGTTCATACCACCATGAAGTTCTCTACCATGGGGTAAAGCAACAACAGATTGGGGAAAAAAAGGGGGATATACTTTGGGGATAAAGCTACAGGAGAATGAGGATGCAAATCTGTGTTAATGAAGCCTATGAGGCAAATTCATTTTACCGCAGCTCCAGGTTAGATTGTAAGGAATTGTAAGGTAATAAATCTGGAAGGTTGATAATGTGCAGCAACTTTGGACTAAATACCATGGGAGGTGAGACTGCAGGCAGTCACTGCATATTCAAAACAGAAATTACTTTTTGTGTAATAGGCTTCCACAAATTTTATGAAATGAATGGAGCCTACTTGGCCAACTCAGATCAAGATATTAAAGATTAGTAAGAAATAGGCTATATATCATGATAATAATTTTTAAAATAAATATTTGCATCACTTCCACCCTTCTCTCCAGTGGAGTTTAGTGGCAAGTAAGGTTGTAGTTTTATAAGGGTCTGGTAATTATATAGTAAAACACCTAAAGCTGGAGAGAAAAGTGGTGTGTGTGTGTATGTGTATGTGTATATGTGTGTGTGTGTGTATTTAGTGGAAAGAACCTTGAATGTGGACTCATTTCCCCTAGTTTTGTTTCTTACTACCTATCCAAACCTAGGGAAAATCAGTCTCTAAATTATTTGTAATAATGTATATTTTGTCATATAAATTCATACACATATGAATATAAATAAATGAATATGTATGTATATATATGTATATGTTTGTTTAATTATGATTTATGAAATCTCTTTCAGCTCTAATAATCTAGGGTTCTAACCACGATAGTCTAAGGATCAATGATTTCATGAGGGTAGTGAACTTTCTCTGCTACCAAAGATCACAATCTATCTGCCATTTAGCAGATAAGTTACTTTCTTCATCCATAAAATGAGGGTGATTGGACAATATTGCCTAGATCTAAGGCAGAGGCTTTTATAGATGTTAACATTTTTTTAAGTTTTCAATAATTATACTCAAATATAAATTGGTTATCTTTGTAATCCTATGTATTTTATTTGATGCACTAAAAAACATTATTCTGAGAAGGGGTCCATAGATTTTATTGCCAGTGGGGCCCATGACACACAAAAAAAATGTTAAGAAACTTTATTCTAGGAAGTTGCCTGCAGAAAAATAAAGGTTAATTGACCTGCCCCTGGAAACATTGCTTTTGTCAGATGTAGGATCTGAAGTCAGCTTTTCCTGACTCTCAGATCAACACTTTATCTATGAATCTATCCTACCTATAACTCCTTTAAGGATGGTTTTTAAAAGTGTCTGTTATAAAATTTTGAATAATTTGACAGCTATTCAAAGCACAGACAAGGTATTTCCCAATTTATGAATATTACCTTTAAATAGGAGGGGAATTGTTTTATTTGGATGTCTCTGTTGTGTTTGATCAAAATTATACAAAGTTGTTTTGTTGTTGTTTGTTGTTTATTTTTGTATTTGTTTTTAAATATCTCATGGAGGCAGCATAATTTATTTAGGAGAATGCTGGACTTGGAGCAGGTATATGCTGCTAAATGTTTCAAAACTGTCTCTGGTGTTGGGGTAAGGAATATATCTCTTAATACTTTTAAGTACATCACTAGCAATTTCTTTGTCACTTTCTTAAATCTAGGTAGCTAATAAAGCAACAAATCAAGCTATGATTTGTAGAGTTTACTGATTTCTCTTTTCCCTTTTTCTTTTCCTCTCTTTCCCCATTCATTTCTTTCCTTTTCCCCCTTTCTGCTTCCTCTCTTTTTCCAATTTCCCTCTTTCTTGCCCTTTCCCCTATTTTCCTTCTTTTCCTCCCCTCTTTCCTCTTTCTCCTGTTTCTCCTCTCCTCTTTCACTTCTTTCCCTTCTCCCTTTTCTCATCTCTCTCTTCTGTCCCCTTTCCCTTTTCTCTTTCTCCTTTCTTTTCTTTCTTCTCTTTTTTCTTCCCATTCCCTTTCTGAGATCCACAAAGAGTATCATTTGCTTATCCTTTAATGTTTCTCCCAAAAGAATATAAATTTTGACCACTGAAAACTCTCTAGGTCTCTAGGGATTTATGGACAAGATTTCTTTTTTAAAGACCTATTCAACACAAAGCACTCTATCTTTCATAAATTAACCAGTCACAGGTCCTAGACCAAATCCTACTTGCTCATTATTTGGATCCCTGGAGTGGATATAAATAGCAATAATTTCTGTTTTGCTCAGACATCCTGAGTCTTTCTTCTCCTAGACAGATTTTTTTGACTAGGTAAAAGTGACCATTCTCTGCCTCATTTTTTACCTAACCTTAATCACTGATTGGGCTTTGCTTCTGATAGAGGCAGACCTGTTAAAGATCCTAACTTTTAAAAGGCCAAGGTCTCCCACTGCATCCAGGACATCTCCAGCATCTTGATCTCTAGCTTGCCATAGGACTCGATTGGCTTAGAAGGAGACAGTAAGGCTGGTGACTTCCTCATCTCAATTCATTTGTATATCATGGTATCATCTCCCTGATACCATGGCCTTCTTTGAGAATAAAGGATAAACAACAGAAACAATAATAACATGCCATTCTCTTAACCCCCCTCTCATATTAATCTCTTGTGATTTTTCTGCAGAAGAAATAATATAACTTAAAGCAAGGGAGTTTTTCAATTTGTTACCCATCCTTAGGGTGTCTAGACTATTGATTTCATTTCTAATTGTGAAATGAAAAGTTTCATTCTGTGTTGAAATAATAAAAAAAATCAGACATGTAAACAGAGAAGGGGGGAACCATGTGTAGGGTGCCAAGACTAGTTAGGAAGACTCATTTTCCAGAGTTCAAATATGGACTCAGGTATATATTAGCTGTGTGACCCTTGGCATGTCACTTAACTCTGTTTACCTCAGTTTCCTCATCTGTAAAATGAGCTGGAAAAGAAAATGGTAAACCATACCAGTTCTTTGCCAAAAAAAACCTCAGATGGGATCATAAAAAGTAAGACATGACAAATGATGGAATAAAAGGCAATCAGGGACCAGGACTTTAAAGTCCATTTCTGAGATTAATTAGAAAAGACTTTATTTGCACTCTTCTGCTTTATTTGGTTCCTTTTAGTTCACTTCAACCAAAAAGAATGGTAAATACCTACTGGATGCAGGGGATTTTTACTAGAATTTGGAAAAGTAGAGAAAAATGTAGAAAACAGGGGGTTTCTAACCTCATGCAACTTTGAGCCTAGTAGGAGGACTTTGTATTTGTACAAATGAGCCGAATAATATGTAATTACCTAAGAGAGAGGAAGACAAAATTCGGTGTGAGGCAGAAATGGGGCTTTATATATGGAAATTATTTCATGTAATGAGTGGAGCCTCAGAAATGACTGCCTCTCTCACACGGGTTGTATGACTTTCAGCAAATCACTTTACCCATCAGGGTACCATGAAACTTTACATTATAGAGCAAGTGCCAATATGCATTTGTAGAGGTCTTTTACTTGCTAGGAATTCCCTATGTCAATAAAATAATAGCTTTGCCACCTCCAAAACAACCCAGTGAGGTATCACAGGCATTGTCATCACCATTATATAAATGAGAAAACTCAACCAGTTTAAATAATTTGCTCAGCTAGCATCAGAGGTAGAATCTGAATCCAGGACTTCCTGACCCCAAGTCTAACACTCCATCTACCACTTTAAGCTACCACTTTTCAAGATTAAGAAGGTTTTGCTTCCTAGTGAGAAAATGCAAGACATCTGAGACATGCTTGTGAAACAGAAATGTACCCACTGATGTTTTTATTCAAAGCACCAGGCTTTTCCTCAAACAATTTTATTTGGGAAGACAATGTCAAGGAAAGCACAATTCACAGATTTGCTAAATTATTATTTTCTACAATAGACATTAGAGTTGCACTTTGTTGTTGCAATATATGTGCATGCACACAAGACATATGAACTGCTTTTGTCAGCTTGAGTCAAGATTTGCAGCTTAATCTAGTCTAGTTGGAGAAATCTTTTGTGGAGTGTTTGTTAGTATTAGTTTAGCTTTTACCTGTCTCCCTGTGCATTAAAATTATGGCTGGCTATCAGTTTTTATAGGCATAGAGGTCTTGGTGAGAGGGAAGACATTAATTCACTGTACAAATCTCCTGGGGAACACTTAGTTAAACCATGAAAATCATACATACCTATGTAGAACAGGAGTTTCCACGGAGCGTAAAGGTGTGAATTCGTGTGGGACTAAAATATGTGTTGTCTAGCCATTATGCTTCTTCCATGTTTAAGTTATCAGCCCTTGACCCATAAAAAAGGGATTGAAAAAGAGAAGCTTAGACCAAGCCTTATAGAGACTACTAGGCAGTGAAGTTGTCACTCACAAAATCACCAAGTGCTAGCTAGGGATCTCTAAAAATATGGCAATTTGCACCCTCTGACCAGTCAGCACATCTGAAAAAGCCTGACATATGACTCAGGCTGATGAAGCATTTGCCTCTCTCCATACCCATTTTGCTATGCAATGACTAATGTGATGGGGGAATGTGATGTAGGAACCTGCACATTCATCTACTTTTAACCATTATTTGAGCAAAGAAGTGCTGAGCATTATTCCATCCCCCTAGTTAAAATATTTGGAAAAAGAAGAGAGGAGGAATATTATATCTGTATAGCTTATCAGAAGATAAAGAGCCCTGAAATTTCAACTACATTCAATATTTGTTAAGTCTGTATTATGTGCAGAGGCACACTCTGTGCTAAAAAATAAAGAAAAGCAAGTGTAGATAAGGAATTTACCATCCAATAAGGGATAGGGCACACAAATAACTATGCAAAATAAAAAAACAAAACACAATAAGTAAGTACAGATGTGTAAAAAGAAAAGGGAATCTCAGGTAGAAAAGATCCCTCTCCTCTCAGCCACTAATTAGTCATTTGTCAGTGAAAGTAATTTAAAAGCATTTAATAAATCATTAACATGTGCCAGACATTGTGCTAACTTCTGGTGATAAGCATAAAAAATAAGCAAGTTCCTCCCTCTCTCCAATGTACTTACATTATTTGCTGAGGCAATTAGGGTAAAGTGACTTGCCCAGGGTCATACAGCTAAGTATTGTGTCTGAGACCAGATTTGAACTCAGGTCCTCCTGACTTCAGGGCTGGTGCTCTATCTTTATCAATTAACTATACTTTATCAGGTGCTTGACTGGAAGACTGCAATAGGTTGCATGGTTATTGGTTTCATACTTAGATAAGACAAAAAACTAATTTCTCTGAAGTTCAGTTTCCTTATCTAGAAAATGGGTATAAAAATACTTTTCCCATCTAAATCATAAGGTATTTGTGAGAATCAAATGATAAATGTAGAAGTTTCTTTGGAATGCCTTGAGGCATTTGATAAAAGTTTGAGTCAAATTGAATTGTTTCATTCCTTTTGTGCTCACTGTACCAAATATCTTGTCAATTAGTTGGTAACAAGTGGAAGGTGGAAAAAATGGTGAAGGAGAAGGAGAATGCAGATTCTGGAAGCTTTTTAGAGCTGATGAAATTCTCCAGGTCAGGATTACTTGATTCCTGCCCCTTCTACCACATTTTAGCTTCTCCTAGGAAAAGGAGAGAAGAATGTATGTGCACTATGGGTGGAGTGTTACCTAGTGAATAAATGATTGAATTAGTACAAGAAAAAACATTCCTTAAACGTTTCTATATGCCAGATACTCTGGGAGATGCTGAGGATGCAAAACCCAAAATGAGACAGTCATTGCTCTCAGGAAGCTTACATTCTAATAGGGAAAGCAATGTAAGTGATGGGCAAAAAAAAAGGAGTTTGGATCTGAAAAATCACATGGGTTATGAATAGTCCCTATGAAGCCACAGGGAAGTGGATTGTTGTGCCCTTGTTTGGGTGATAAAATGTTTTCCTGATAGCTGCCTGGGATATGCTAGATAAAATAAATTGGATGGCTTTGTGCTCATTCACCTATCAGCTGGATAGCTCAGCCCCAGGACAAAATTTTAAAACTGAGTAGCTTTATTCTGGAGACTTGATAAAGGTCGTCTTAGGTCTTTATTTTCCAGGTGGAAGGAAAAACCTGGAATTCCCAAGTTTTTGTTTTAGTTTTTTTTTTCTTTTTAACATTTCTATTTATAGTTAAGGGATATAAACTAGGGAATAGTTTCAAACTTAAGTAAACATTGAAAAAGAGTCTTTGTGGGAAGCATTTATGTGGTACTTTTTGTGGCACTTCCTCAGCCATCAAGAATATTAATGGGTGACTAACAGGTAGCTTTTCAAAGCTCTGAATCTTTGAGCTTGAAATCATGGTCTCAGGTTGAACGCAGTCTATATGCAGCATTTGAATAGCACTTAGCTGTGCTAAGCACTTTGAAATTATTATTTCATTTAATCATCAGTGTATAAACAAAATGTAGACAAGACAAATTGGTAATAATCAGAGGGATTTTCACTTGCCTTAAAAGACAATTCGGAAAGATATCATACAGATGTTTTTAACTGAGACTTGAAGGAAAACAGGAAAGACAGGAGGGAAAGAAGAGGAGAGAAAGCATTCCATGTTCTGAGGATATTTGAAGACAATGCTTTAACTTGAGAGAATCTTTCTTGGAGATAGCCAAGAGTTTTGGGTTGTTTTTTTTTCTTCTGACTCTAGAGTAAACATGAAAGAAGAAACACAATGATTTCCTTCAAAGTTCATACAAGCAGAGAAGAAAGAAGGCTACAAAAGTCCAAGAGAAAGAACTTAATTTGTTTGACAGCTAAAAAAAAAAAAAAAAAAAAAAAAAACCATAGGCAGTTCAGCAAAACAATAGTGCAATTAGAAAGTACTTGTCAAAGTACCAGTTAAAGTAATTTATGTTAAAAATGGAACTCTCAAGTTGCCTTAGGATCTTTTCCCCTACCAAGATGACTAGCTTTAGTCTAACTAAATGAAATCTTTCTCCCTCCCCTATCCCCCACATCAAAACCACCCAAGTAGAAAGTAGAACATTCCCAAAGTTCTTATGAAATGACAGGCAAATGAGTTTAAACTTAGCTCTGTTCTGTGTCCCAGAACAAATACTTTTCTCTACTTGCCTGTGGATCTCATTGTGTTTCACACAGTTCTGAACGTTCCCAATTCATGCTCACCTCAATTATATGTCTAATTGGCATAAGTGAGGGCTTTCCAAAGTGATTTCTAAAGTTTCCCTCTCCCTTCTTCAGGCTGGTAGATTCTAAATGTAGATTTTATCTGTTGTAGACCTTCCATTTAACTGTGGATTATCATAACTGATGTGATTTAGGAAGCAATTCCCACTCAGATGATATGTTTGGGGTTTAGTACCAGATGCACCAAATGTTGGCATTTGGTTATGTGAAGAATCCATAATGGTCTTTGGCAAAAAGTAAGTTTATTTATTAGAAAAGGTTGCAGACAAGATGAAGAGGTACAACAGACATCAGCAGTAGTAAATATAAAACAGAGTTGGGAGAACATATATTTAGCAAGGAAAGGGATTTCAATAATTAAGCCAAGTTCCCTAGTGGAACTCACAATTAATTTGGAAAAAGGGAATGCCCCATGAGGTCAGAGTTTGCCCTTGGCTGGCAAGCTAAATCCATAGAGGAGTTTAGTACATTTAAAAGAGTTAGGCTATAAGAAGGAGAAAGACACATTAAAGCATGATAGGAGAAATGAAAGAAGAGCCACCATGGACATGGTAGGGTGAGAGGAGAGACACCATGGGGAAAGGGGAGAAGAAAGGCACCATTTTAGCAGGCTGTAACCCCAAAAGGATTCAGCAAAGATAGCATTGGCTACAACCAGATTTATAGGGGAAATTTAACTTCAGAGATTTGACACAACTCAGATTAAAGATTGAACATAGCAAAGTGGAGCTACAAGGTTAAACTGATCCCCATTGGTGCCCTTCCCTGCTTGCCTCAGGGAATAATTCTATCAATACCTCAATACTTTCAGTGCCAACCCCATTCAGTTATTCAGTATCTCATCATAACTATAGGTTAAACAAAATATTGTCTTGTACATACTTAACTGCTTCCATGAATCCATTGTCTCCTTACTTTTCCTGAGCAAACAACATGTTTGTTGTTTGTTGTTTGGATGATTTGCTTATAAATTTTCTTGGATTTTTCATGGTACCCAAATATTGTGTCCATGGCCCTGTGTACTGGATTAAATGACTGGAGAACTGTATTCTAGTTTTGCCTGTGTCCCTAAATAGCTTGTATAAGTCTTTTAACTTCTTTGGTCCTTAACTATTCTCTTCTGCAAAATGATAATATTGGATGAGATGATCTCTTAAACCAAACACTAACATTTTGTAGGCTTTATCCTCATATTTTAAAATAGAAGGATTATTTTTTGAAATATCAAATTATAAGAATTATCACCTGGTAGTATTTTACTATAAGGAGCTATTGATTAAATAATTATGTGATTAGATTTGTGTTCAGAGAACCTGGGTTTGAAACGTGGCTCTAGTCCTTTCTATTTGTATACTTTGGACAAGTCAGTTATTCTCTTTGAAGCTCACTTTTTTCAGGTATAAAATGAAGTGGCTGGAATAGATAATCTCTAAGGTTATATGACCTTAAGAACCCTTCTAATAATTAGGAAGCCCCTGCCCACAAGTTGTAATCCAATGGCCTTGAACAGGAGTTTTTAACCTTTTTTTGGTTATTGTGGGCCCATTTGACAATTTGATGAAACATGTACCCTTTTCCCAGAATAATATTTTTAAATGAATTCATTAAATCCATTAGATTACAAAGGAAACAAATTATATTGATATATAGATAGCACTTTTCCCCCTGTTCCTAGGCCTCCCTGAAATATGCTCATAGACCTAGGATTACACACCCTTAGTCTAGAGCTCATAAGCTTCTTGTGAACACTAGTAAAAGGCTTCATGGGACAATGGGTACACAATAGGTGTTTAATAGAATGATTATTACCTGATTAATTAGAATGGAGCTCCCTTGGACAGGTCACTTCTCTTACTCTATCATGCCACATTTCTAAGTGTGATTCACCTTGTATATTTTTAATAGAATGTTCGTGGAATTCAGCAATCTGTAGTATATGAGAGCATTCTGTAAATATACCATCCAACAAGGAAAAACTGATCTTGGAAAAGTCACTTTGAAACCCCAATTGAAATAGAGGTACTCTTGACTGAAGATTTTGATGGTTTGCCTCAAATGAATTTGATATTCCAGGTTTTCTGCAGAAGAGAAAAAGTGCTAAATACACTTAGGACATTTTAAAGAGTGATATGAGAGGTTAGTGTTAAAGTTGACAAGGAAAATAATTACACCATGGAATAGTGGATAGGTGAATAGTTTTTTTAAAAAGGATAAGCTCTAAAAATTTCAGACTGAGTAACATTTCTGAATTGAGATTAGGTAATGATGGACATATTTTTTAAAGGTCTTTAGGAAAATAGTGAAAAGGCAAACTAGCTTCTTGTCATTTCAGCAGGTTGAGTGAATGTCAGATACTATGGTTTTTCTTTACATCCCCAAAATGGAAATGATGTCATAATTAATTAAACATTACCTTTTATCCAAAAGATTTTTTTGTCCTCGGCTCAAATTTTGTGACAGTCTAAAAAATGGCCATATAGCATTCAGTTATATAATATGCAGTTATATAATATGCAGTTATATAATAAATACTTAATGGAATCGAATGAAACCTTGTGAAATGTGAAACAAGGATCTCCTATAGTCCTCTCTTGATGGCATCTAGAAAGACAGGTAAAGGGCTCACTCCTCTGAGTAAGCCAGCATTTATAATGTATAATGCATGAACAACATAAAATTTGGGGAAAATTATTTGGTGATTCAAGTTTCCTACTAGGAAATTATCTAAATAATTTTCAAAATTATTTTAAAAATTTTCCATGTACTTTTCTTCAGTATCCTCAGTACATCCAAAGCCTCTGTCTTTCCATCTAATTATTCAGAAATCATTCCCAACAGTCCACACATCAATTGATAAGCATTTATTAAGCACTTCCTATGTCCCAGATACTTTGCTAAGCATACAAAGACAAAAATAGTCATTTCCCCTCAAAGAATTTACATTCTGAAGAGTGAGACACACAAAAATAGGTGTATACAGAATATATGAAGAATAAATACAAGGAAGTTTCAAATCAGAGAGCATTAGCTGCTATGGGGGGCCAGAGGGGCTTGGAGAAGTTAGGAAAAGATTAATGTGGAAGGTGCCCCATGAGATGAGTTTTGGAGGAAACTTCCTATTTCAACTATTAATGAAGGCTAAGGACCAAAGAGAGAGCATTGTATTTGGCAAAGAGCTAGTAGATCAGGAAGGCTACACTACAAACTATGTAGAGAAGAGTAATGTGTAAGTCTGGAAATGTACTAAGGGTCCATCTGGTGAAGAACTTTAAATACAAACTGGACATCTGATCCCAGTTTACTGAGGAGCCAGCAGAGTCTGTAGATTATGTGCTTTAAGAAAAATTATTTGAATATCTGTAGAGATGATAGACTGGGAAGAAACTTGGGAGTAAGGAAACCACACTGTACATTATTGTAATAAATGGTGAAGGTCTGAACTAGATGATGGTTTTATAGATGGTGGGAAAGTGATATGTTCAAATGATGATATGGAGAAAGAAATGACCATATTTGGCAAGTGAGTGGATTTATGAGGTGATGGAGATTGAAGAGTTAAGGATGACATCAAGGATATGAACCTAGAAAACTGGAATATTAATAATAATAGATTATCTTTTGAACATGCTAAATTTATGATGCTTAGAGGATATCCACTTCAGAATTTCTATTAGTCAGTTTTCAATAGACACTGAGACTATATACATAGATCCAATAGCCATCTGCAGAAAGTTGATATTTGAACCCATGGAAACTGATGTGGTCACCAAGTGAGAGACTATTGAATGACAAAAGAGAAAGAGAGGAAAATGGGCTCATGATAGAGCCTTAATGTAATAAGGATGATGATTAAACAAAAGAAACTAAGAAGAATTAGACTTATGGGGTGAAAAACTAAGAGAAAAGTGTCATGAAATCCAAAGAGAAGAGAGTATCAAAAGAAAGAGAAAAGTCAGCAGTGTAAAATGCTGCACAGAAGTTGAAAAAGATGAAAACTAAGAAAAGATCACTCTATTTGTCAAATATGATCATTAGTAATTTGGGGAGAGCAGTATCTTTTGAATGACAAGACCAGATTGCATAGGGTTTAGAAAGGATAGGGGAAGAGAGGAAGTGAAGCTTCAAGTGTAAAAAGCTTTTTTCAAGAAATTTAGCTGAGAAAGGGAAAAGAAATATGGGACAATAGCTGAGGTAGTAAGATCTCTTGTTTTTATTTTTTCTTTAAGATGGTTAAGGTTTAAGCATATATTTGAAGATCTAGAAAATAACTGGAAGAGAATGAATGAGAATGAGGAAGCAGATGAGGAAAATTTGAGGATTAGAAGTGAGAGATGATAGGGCAAGAAAGAGCAATTTTCTGGAGAAGATTATGAAGGATTGAAAACAAGCCTTCATGTAGAAAGGTTGGTTTGGATAATAACAAGGGAACCTCTTCATTAGAGACTTTAGTAAAGGAGAAGATAGTGGGGAGACGTTGTATGAGGAGAGGTTTGAGGTGAAGAGAGGCAAGTCAGGGAGCTTGAGTTCAAGGACTTCAATTTTCTCAGTAAAGTATGAAAATTCTTCACCTACATAAATGGCTTGAAACTATGGAAGGCTTGAAGAGAGAAGAGATTTGAAACACACATTTCTTCCAATGACAGAGACTGAGAATTCAGAAAGATAAAGTGTTTTGAATCCCTCTGAATTTATTGTAACATGAGATTTGATTAACCTATTTTTTTTCTTCTTTTTCCTTCTTTTCCTTTCCCCTCCTTTTTTCACTCATCCTTTCTTATTTCTCCTTTCCCTTCCTTTTCCTTCTCCCCTCTTTTTGCTTTCCATTTTTCCCTTCCCTCCCCTGTTCTTGATGTTTTTCTTCCTTTCTTTTGCCTTTTTAAAGCGTTCCTTTCTATTACTGACAAAGATCTATAACTAGAAATTAACATCTGATGGATGACACTTATCTTGTATCATATAAAAGTCATCTGATGGCTTGGGTTCATGCATATAGCTAATTCAGAACTCAAATGGAAGACAACTGCCGGCATTCTCATTGATATAACATACTGTTGTATATTAATGGAAGTCATTCAGATTTAACCTAAAGACTATCTACCCCCAGGAGAGTAGAGATCCCTAATGGAGAAGACAGGTCATTTTTCAGAATATTTACCCACTATTCACAAGAGGAATAATAAAACAATTCAGACAAAAACAAAAAAAAAATTTGAATTAAAATTAACCATGTTGACTGATCAAGTTACCAAGAGCCACCTTTGTTTTCCTTACTTCTCCCTTTTAGTAGATGCTTGGCTATGACCATAACAAGAGAGAGATTTTTTTTTTTGGCAGGGAGTAAATATAATAGATGGTTAATTCACTAGTTTCCAATGAACAAAGAGGTATGAAGGGGGATTACTTTCACAAAGCAGAATAGTTCTTTTCCTCCTTGGTTTCTCTCTCTGAACCTCTGAAAGCTTAAGAAATTGTTGGAACTTAAATGATAACGGATCTAGGAAAGAACTCAGAGATTATTTAGGCTAACCATATTATTGGATAAATGACAAACAGAGTTCAAAATCACATAAGCAGCATATAATTCAGCTAGAATTTGAAATCAGGTCTTTTTATAACATATTCAGTTCTATTAAATAAACATTTATAAACACTATGTATCAGGCATTATATGTAAGCACCAGGGGTACAGAAAGAGGTAAAAGACTCTGCCTGTGCTTAAGAAAAAGGAAAGTCAGCAGTGTAAAATGCTGCACAGAAATTGAAAAAGATGAAAACTAAGAAAAGATCACTCTATTTGTCAAATATGATCATTAGTAATTTGGGGAGAGCAGTATCTTTTGAATGACAAGACCAGATTGCATAGGAGGCAGGGGAAGAAACAGCATGTAAGTAAATATATAAAAAGCAAACTATATATAGAAAAATATGAGATAATTAACAGAGGGAAGGAACTAGAATTGAGGTGATACAGAAGGATTCTTATAGAAGATAAGATTTTAATTGGAACTTAAAAGCTATAGAGTTCGGTGGTCAGGACAGAGGCCGGAGACATCCTGAATATTGGGGATATCAAGAAAAAATGCCCAGAGCCTAGACATAGAGTATCTTATTTATGGAACAGCCAAGAGCCAGTGTTACTGGATCAAAGAGTGCTTACTTTTTTTGTAAGTAAGGTGTAAGGTTAGAAAGGTAGAAAGGGACTAGCTTCTTTATACTATACTATCTTCATTTCCTTTTCAAAACTTAGGTAGGGGAAATATAGAAATGAATATAATTTTCATTATGATTTTTTAAAAGGCTACTGAATTATGCCAATAATGGTCTCTCTTCCACTTTACCTTATGTTATTAAATGGAGCCTCGGTGTTCCATCATGTTCAGCAATCACTGAGTTCAGCAGTTTTCAGAATAAAGGTGCCACATTTTATTGTTTATTTTGTAATTTGCTACCATTCATCACCACTGAACATTTATTGAGTGCCAAAATTTTTCTAAATATCAGGTCCACTTTGATTCAGTTCCCTTCTACCTTCATATCTATGACCCTATGATATAAAATAAGGCAGAAACAAAGTGTCTTAAATAATTTGACTAAACTATACTACTATGTAGTATACTTTGAGCATTTTGAGGATCTGATGAGCAGAATTAAGTTCAATGAAATAAGAAATATATGTGTTTATAAGTGCTAGTAAGTTCTGCAGGGATTCAGGAAAAAGAAAATTCATGTCCTCCAACAAAGCTACTACTCCTTTCTGAGAAGAAAAAAAAAAATCACATCTGTGGCTCTAATCTTCTGCTGTCCAGCAGTCATTAGGCAAAGAATCTTCAGTCACTCCCTTTCTGAGAATCTCATGATATTTTCATCCCTGCAAAATCAAGGACAATAAGTCCTTTACTTCATTGCATAGAGGGGGACATTTTTTTCTGCTTTGAATCACAGACATGGAATTATGTAGAAAAAAACAGAGCTGGGTGATTGATGTCAAATTAACTCATCTAATATCAAAGTATGGTTTGGCACTGGCTGCACAGGCATTGACAAGGTCCTAGAAGCTAAAATTTGTCTTTTGCATTGTTATAAGGCCATGAAACAAGGACATGTTTTTCTATTACTATATAAATTCTGTTGCCAAGTGTGTAACTGTTTTCATAGATTTAGTTTTTTTTTTATACTGGACCTGAGATTTAATCAATATGTGGAAGCATTATATATTATAGTCATTATCAAAGAGACAAACATCCAAATTACACAGAACATCATTCCCAGCAGTGAAATTGTAATACTCATTCTCCAATTATTTATAGGACACACACACAGACCCATGTATTCTAAATGTATTAAAAATACAAAGCAATTATAAATGCATTCCAATAGCATTGTATGGTGTTTCTTTATTTGAAAATAATACAAAAACAAAAAAATCAATAATGAGTGATCACAGTTCAATTCACTAAATATCTCTCAACCATATATTATATCATTAAGGAATTTTAAAACAGTAAGATAAGATGATATGGTCATGCTACAAGAGCAAGGAATGAAAAGTTGACAGCCAGAATGATCTACTTTGATTCCAGGAGAAATCTAGAAAGGCTTCCATCTTATTAAGTCAACCCCCTGTGAAAATCTTTTAGAAGAACACGAACAAGTCACACAGAATGGGCAGTCATGAACAGAGGAAAAGCCTTGAATTAGGTTCTGAGTTTGTTGAGTTTGAGATGCTACAAGAATAACAAAGTGGAGATGTTCCATGTAAAGACCAGAAAGAACTCAGGTGAGAATTCTGATCTGGAGATGCACATTTGGAAGACATCAGTGATTGCTAAATTTGCAAGACAGGATTAGTTTTGCAAAGGCCAAAGTGGAAGATATAAGAAAAAAGCCACATAATTTAGTGTCCTGTTTCCTAGGAAATGCCTGTCTCTTCTTTGCATAAGTCACTCCCCTTCATAGCCCTCTGCTTATTGAAAGTGGCTGTCGTTTTTTTCCCTCATATACAATATTTTATCTACCTTCACTGTGCATTTGCCCAAGCTGTCCCTTATGCCTGCAATTCACTTACCTCATACATCTCTGCCTCCTAGAAACCCTGGTTTTCAATAGATTGCAGCTCAGAAAATATCTATATGAGGTTTGTCTTGATGCATCTGGCTAATAGTATTTCTCCCTCCCAAAACGACCTTATAATACATCCATCCATCCAAACATACATACATATTTGTTCATAGGAATAGCTCATAGATATTATGTATTTGGATTCTGACCTCTAGTAATATCACAATAAAGCAAGTCACACAAATCTTTTGGTTTCCTACTAACAAAAGAAGGATTTTGCAACTGTAGAGGTACCCTATACTGTAAACTCCTAAGGGTACAATAGTTATATATCTTAAATATATATGTGCACATACATATATATATATATATATATACACGCCTCAATTTATTGCTTAAAAAATGCTAGACATTATCTGAGCCCTCAGCGAGTCATAATCTTTTTTGCTGGCGGAGGGTCTTGCTTCAGCATTTGTGGTTATTGACTGATCTGAGTGATGGTTACTGAAGGCTGAGGTGGCTATAGCAATTTTTTTAAATAAGACAACAATGAAGTTTGCCTCCTAGATTGACTCTTCCTTTAATTTTAACACATAGAGGCCATTATAGGATTATTAATTGGACTAATTTCAACATTATTGTATCTCAGGGACCCAGAGACCCAGAGAAAGGGAGAGAGATGGGGAATAGCAAGCTGGGGGAGCAGTCAGTAAACACACAAAGTTTATTGATTAAGTTGGCTTTCTTATATGGGTGTGGTTCATGGCCCTCCAAAGCAAAGACATAATAAAACCAAAGATCACAGATCACTCTTACAGATAAAATAATAATGAAAAAGTTTGAAATATTATGAGAATTGCCAAAACATAACACATGCATAATGCGAATACATGCTGCTGGAAAAATAGTGCCAAACAATTCCATGTAAGTTTACCACAAATCTTCAATTTCTAAAAACAAAAACAATAACAAAAAAAAACCCAATATGTGCAAAGCACAAAAGAGTAAAGCAAAGCACATCTTTACTTGTTACCTCCTCCTATCAAATATATAATCTTTGGAAGGCAAAGATTGTATAATTTATTGTCTCTGTACTCCCAACTGTCTATCATAATGCCTGGCACATAATAGGTGCTTGTTAATTAGTATCTTGCTCACTTGGGGATGAAGATTGTCTCCTTTTTTTTTTTTTTTGGAATAAATGTTCCTGAAGTGATTTATTACATATACACACATGTATGCATACATGCCTTGGTTGATAAAGTCATAGGATGTTCCTATAACTACAAATCATATTTGCTAAGATGGGAATGTAATAGATATCAGTGTTTTACTAGTCACTGGCTAAGAATAAAATAAAACTGAAAAGGAAGCAAAGTGTACAATTGGTCCCCAAAAGCCTGAGTCAGGTGAATAAGCTATTTTAAGTAAAATTTCATGGAAAAAAATAAAAACAACTTTAAAATGCAGTAACCAGTATTTCATACAGGAACCAGGAAATTGTACCCATACTGGGTTAGCATTTGTATTCCATTTTGTAAGACATTGAAAAATAAAATTGGGTCTAAAAGAAACTTGATTTCTAAACTCTCTTTTTACTCTAAATCCTTTGAAGAAGTTGATATAAAGAATGAAAAAAAAATGGAACCTTAGAGGCAAATCCTAAATAAGATGGGGTTATTTACTGTGGAAAGGTAATAGTGAAGAGTAGCTTATATAACATTTTAGAAATTCAGTTAGGTTTAGCATTACAATATTTACTATCTATCAGTAACCAGCTCTTCCAGGATAGCAACAGTTATTTCTTTTCTCAGTGTCCCTAGCACTTGTTATAATGCCTGTCTATAATAACTATTTAGAAAATGGTTGTTGATTGATTCAACAATGAAAAATAAGACAACAAAAAATAAAGAATGTTGTTATAACAAAAGAGGGATTTTGTGACTAGAAGTTAACATAGACCATTCAGGAGCTGGTGAACCTTTTCTAACTTCAATAACTTTTGCCTGTCTTAATATTTTCCATTTCCTCAGAAACAAGTCCTTATACAGTCCTTAAACTAACCTTCTGGTAATGAACCTTCTGAATTTAGATAGCCTGGCTGCTTGACGAGAGACATATATTCCATTGTTGAATATATGGCAAGACTTGTCAAAGCTTATATTTTTGCTCCTAGAACTTTTGAGAACCTATCTGATGTCACCTTCATGCCATGACAAGGCCATTGTATATTTGTACATAAAATTTTGAAATTTACAAAGGTCCAAATGAATGAAATAACTCACCAAGATTATATAGCAAATAAGTCATAAAGTTGGGATTCAAACTCAAATCTGGCTCCAGTTTATGGAGCCTCTCCAATTTTAAAAGTATTTATAGTTTATGTACAACATTCATTTTGCTAAAGTATTAGAGATTTTTTTTGTTAATTTGGTAATGGGAAAATTCATTTAATATTGTATACCTGACATCATTCTCATGCCTGAGCTATATTTATAGTGCATTGGTTTTCAGATAGTTAGTTGTGAATAGTATACATGAATTTTCTTTGTCTAAATCTGTGATGTCTTGAATAAAGGGAGATCCTAGGGAGAAATTTGCTTTACTAATGAAGATCAGACATTTTCTTTGCCTTTTATATAGTTCATGAGAACAATACTTGAACCCTGATCTTCTTGACTTCTAGTCAATTATTCATTTTCTCCTTCAATCTCAGTTACATTTATCTAATTTCTTTAAAATGAAGTTTTAAAATACTAGTTTTTTTTAATATTTTCTATTGAATTGGATTTGGTTATTATTTATAATCAGTACATTGAACTGAATAAAATGGGAGATAAAACAAACCAGTATTATAGTGGAAAAAATATTTTATCTATTAATCCAGAAGAGAAAATAAAAGATGAATTCCTAGTAGGGATCATAAAAATGGAAGAGTTAAAATGTAGTTGCGAATACCAGGATAAATGGAATTATTAACATTGAAGGAATAATGTGAGTTTTTCAATTATTAGCCCATGTGTGACCTCCTGTGGGTACACTTTCATGATTCTTTAGGTTTTAGTGCCTTTTCATACTTTCTAAAATATCATGTACTTGTATTAGACTACCTGCCATCTGGGGGAGGACGTGGAGGGAAGGAGACAAAAGTTTGGAACAGAAGGCTTTGCAAGGGTTAATGTTGAAAAATTACCCATGCATATGTTTTGCAAATAAAAAGCTTTAATAAAAAAATAAAATATCATGTACTTATATGTTCTTTGCTATATAGAATTATTAAAATATAAGTTCCTCAAGGACAGAGACTTTTTTTCTGTCATTTTATCCTTAGTGACTGGGGGAGTGCCTTATACATTATAGATGCTTAATGCTTTTTAAAAGTTTATTATTAGATTAGAAGACACCTTTTAAATTGCAGGTATTATCATTGTTATAGGACATACCATTCTAGTCAGCAGCACACCAGAACCAAAATGAGAGTGGAGAAGGATGCTGATTATTTACTTACTGTTTTCTGTAATTTTTGGCAGACTGTAGTAGGAAATGAAGGAAACTGCTGAGTAATAAGCAAATAAATTATGATATTTGATGTAACCTTTGATCTTTGAAGTGACCCTAAAATTAATTAGTGTTACAAAATATATGAAGCTGTCTGGACCAAAGCCAATTTCCAATTGAACTCTCTTAGTGAAGAAAAGAAAAGTCATGTAGAACAGTATGTGTGGAAAAGAGAGGAAAGAGGGACTCAGAGAAGGAGAGAGGAAAAAAAGAAAGAAAGGAAAGATACATGAAGGGAAAGACAAAGACAGAGAGAAAGTGTGTGTGTGTGTGTGTGTGTGTGTGTGTGTGTGTGTGTGTGTGTGAATTTGATAGATTGGTGGTGTCTAAAGTCACAGAAGTAGTGTCCAGGAGAAACCTGACAGCAAATATAATTTCTACTTTTTTTTAAAAGTCATCAGCTTAGAAGTTAGGCATACATCATGAGGTTTATTGTATTTGCAATTAAACAGATCAAATTTAATGTGTGCAGAAAGCCCTAGTAATTAGTATACAGATTAATATGGGGAAATGGCACTGGTTTAGCAGTCCTCCCAAGCAAAACTGAAGTAAAGAATTGAGTATGTAATCGAACAGCATGTGAATATTAATGCACAAAATCCTCTGAGTCCCCAGTTCCCTAATGCAATTATTTTCTATTCACATTAATTGTTCCTAACAGATGACATTAATGACTTTGAGTAAAAAGTGTCCAAGAGAAGATTTCACTAGATCAATGTTGTTTAGAAATAGGGTCACTTTTATAATCATTTTGCTGAAGTTCTAACTACTTTTTAAAACAGCAAGGTTAAAATGATGAGGTGGGAGGGTGAAGACCATTTAAACATTAATATGAAATATTCATTTTAATGCCTTTCATTATAGTCTATCCAAATCCTTAAATAAATGTCTACAAATATTTATATCTTTTCTTACTATTAATTTTCCAGCATATCATATACAAGGATGACTAGATTTTCTTAAATGGGATTCATTAGAGTGGTTTTTTCATTGGTTATTTTATTGTTAAAAGTATTTTTATTCATCGGTGGAAAGATTTCTAAATAGGAGATTCCAATTTCATGTAAATGTTTGGCTACTTGAGCTCTATGATCTCTTCCAACTTAAAGATTCTGTAATTCTTTAACACATACACTTTAATCAGGCAAACACATTCTTTCTTCAGTTTTTCTGTCCTAGATGAAATTGTGAAACAAGCTATTATTGCTAACTAAGCTTCTCTTTTGTTTTTTTTTTTTTCTTTATCATTCCTTAGAAACTTCACTCACGCATCTTGGACCTTTCATCAGGGGATTTGCTTTCAGAGGCAGAAAGAAACCCAAGCTTGATGCAATCACGAACAGATGTTGACATTCATGTGAGTTTCCCTATTGCTTTCTAATCACTTGTTTCTAACACTATTTTCTTTCTGTGAAGAATGATGTCACAGGTGTACTATTAAACTTATCCTTGAAGGGTTGTAAGGCAGTAAAAATACTTTCCTTTCTTCTGTTCCTTGAAATTCAATATCATGTCCCTGGTTGATATAGTAAGCAGAAAGTGTCACTCTGAGCAAAAAAAAGCATATATCTTTGCTATGTCCCCAAGATACCTTTTTGGGTATTGATTACATCTCAAAGTCTCTGAGAAATGGTCAAGGAGCTTTTTATTAAAGCCTATGTACCATATTATTCATCCTACTTTTATGATATATTATGTATGAACTTTTAAAAATTCATAAGCTCTGCATTTTTTTAAAATATGGGGTTAGTTTTGTGCTTATTTGACAAAACTTTAACCAGAATGGTTATTAATGCTCATTTATGTAAAATAAGGTAACAAAAACAAAAGCTAGATAAAAATATAAAGAAGTACAATGGCATTAAAAAATGATGGCTGAATACTTACAGATAACTTGCCCTTTATTTTACTGTATAATTTTGTCAGTCAAAATGTGATATCCTACATCAAAGGTAAATACTTTTAAGTTAAATTGGAATTAAATTTTAGTGGAATGCTATAATTTTATATATTCATAAAGACACTAATAGCATTCAATCTATAATATGGCCTGAAGGCTATATTATTTAACTGTGCAGATTTCATCCAGAAATTCTTGGCTGCCTTTCTCTGTTTAAGTGAAATGCTGCTCATGTATTATAATTCACACAGTGAGATTTTTAAGTGCCTGAGTTGTTCAAGATGGTAGTATAAAAATAAAGGATGGGAAAAATTCCACATTCTGTGCAAAACTACAAGTATGTATTTTTCAAATTAACATAACATAATTAAACTAACATGGAGAAGTTAGTATACTGTTTTGTTTTATTTTTAAATGATTATTTACATTTCATAGAATGCCATGATTTCTGAATAGACATCTTAGAGATCATTATATCAATGTAACAGGAGGTAAAGAAATGAGATTAATTGAATACCAACCATGACCACAGCTACTCAACAATCCAGTTATCCATCCTATGTCAGGGTAGATAGCTGCATGATGAAATGTGGTCTAATGGATGAATTCCACTATTTTAGAATGCCTTGTCTATATGGTATCATTAGTAATGACACAATCATAACAGTAGAATTATTAAAATTCATATTTTTGTAGTATTTATTTTGTAATTTCTAAAGCAGTAAAATTGTAAGTATATATGTAAGCTCAAAATAATCCTATTAACAATTACATATATATTTCATATATATGCACTATTACATACATGTATATACATAATATGTGTGTATGTATGCTATTACCCTATTTTATTAAAAAAGGGCTCAAAAGCACATAAATGTTAAATGGCTTGCCAGAGTCAACACTGTTGATACATAAAAGAATCAAGATTCCAACTCAGGTCATCTCCTTCCAAGACTAGTGATCTTTCTAAATAATCAAGAAACAAGTATTTATTATTCTGTGTCTGTCACCAGACCTGGGTGGGGCAGATAAAAATAAAATAATACCTCCCTTGGAAAGTTTCAATACACACAAATAAGTTTATACCAAATATATGAAAGCTAACTACAAGAGATGTTTGGGAGGGTGTGGATCTTAGTAACATAGATTTAGAGCTGGGACTGTTTGGAGATCACCTAGTCCAAACCCCGTATTTTACAGATGAGAAAACTGAGGCTCAGAGGAATTAAGTAATTAACCTAAGGTCAAATAGTAAGTGTCTGAGGAAGACAGAACTAACAGCTTGTCAGATCAGAAAAGGCTTCATATAGAAGGTTTCAGCTGACCAGAGTTTTGAAGAAAACACAATTGTCAAGGACGGATCTGGGAAAGGAGTCTAGGCTCAGGTGACAACTGCTCCAAAAATACCAAAATGAAAGATAGAGAATCAGCAAGAAGGCCAGTGTGATTGGATTGTCAAGTATCAGGAAGGGAGTAATGTGATATCTTAAACTTGCAAAAGTGGGCTGAAGCCAAGTTGTGAAGGGCTATAAAGCCAAACATAAATGCTTTCATTTGAACCTACAGATGCTAGTCAATGTAGTTTATAGAGTAGGGAAGTCATGTGGTCAAACATGGAAAATTACTTTGATAGCCAGTTTTCTTCCCCATAACACTGTTCTTTATTCATTCCTGTGCTTTACTTAAATCTTTAATTTCAGAATTCTCTCTAGAGAAAAAAAAATTGGTACCAGTAATGAAATGTAACTTCAGGATTCTGCCATCATATTGAAAGTAACGATGTTTGTGAGCATCATATTAACTCCAAATGTTGCTGGTCTATAATCAATAAATATTAATTTATGTTCTATAACTTGTGGTACAATGTAGTGTATGTGGAGAAACAACAATATATTTAGAGTCATGAGACCTGAATTCAAACTACACTTCATGTGTAACCTTTGGTAGTAATTTGATTTCTCAGTTTCTTCAATTGAAGAATGAGGGTGTTAAAACACATTTCTTCTATGGACTCTTTCAGCAGTAAATGTTTGATATTACTATATTTTTGTAAGTATTTATACCTATGGGGAAGGTACTAAAATGCTACAAAGAAATTTAAGCCATGGTTTACATGGACTATAGTTTGGTTAATGGGATGAGCAAAATACATATAAAAGGATCATTAACAAGACCAAAAAAATAGAGACTGTATTAATGATCTCTTTGATATAGGGAGCTCCCAAATGAATTCCTTCTACTAATTCAAATCATACCTTCCTAGAAACTTTAATTTTAGAGAGTTTTCTAGATTGTTGAAAAGATTAAAAAAAAAAAAAAAAAAACTTGTTCATCCTCAGTCAGTAGAATTTGAACCCAGCTTTTCCTGGCTCTGATTGGCTCTAGCCAGTCCTCCACACTGCCAAGACTATATTATGCTATAAATAACAAATTCCAAATCATCAGCACAAATAATTGTATTTTAGGACCACATAGGTCCCTTATCATTGTGATTCTTGAAGAAGTTATAATCCACTTTCAGGTAGAGTGGTCAGAGAAAACTTCATAAGAAAAAGGAAATGGAATTGGATCTAAAATTGGAGGATGGATAGGTTTGGATGGTAACAGAACAGTAAACCAGAAGATTCTAGAAAAAGGAACCAATCATTAACAAAGATAAAAAGTATGGTATATTAAAGGAAAAAGAAGATATCTGTGTGGCTGCGTGGGAGGAGATAGTTCTTGAAGCATATAAACCCCTGAACACATAATTCCAAGGCAGAATTACAGATAACAACAGCAAAGCATTTTGCCCTCTGTCACTATAAAAGGTTGAAGTAAAAATGGTCTTTAAAAAATATTCCTGTATCTCTTTGCAAAATGATGTCTGGATATGAAGATATTTCTTGTCCCTGATGTCACACAGTATCCTTTATCCAAGAACCAAAACTGAGAAGCCAATTCCTGGTCCAAGTGTGATAATATTCCTCGTTTGGGCTCCTGAACTTTTCTGCTTCTACTTCTCTGTTCTATTCTTTAATGCCTTGTCTTGATCTGTGTTTTAATCTCTAAGCCAATTGAGATCCTTTTGGAAGAACACAAACTACAAATCATCAATAAATAAAAGGACTAATCTTTACATATGCATAGTGGCTGCAGATCTATTTGCCCTATTTAGTGCTGTGTAGCTCTAACACACTGGTAGCAGAATTGGAAGCAAGTGCTCCAGAGCTTCTCCAGCACAAATGCACCTGAGTTGTCAGAGCAGATGAAGCTGTTAATAACCACCACTGTGTTCTTCACTCAAAGAGTGAAGTAATAAAATGTCGATGACAAGAAATCGGGAAAATGGAAAAGCCTTAAGTAGATATGCAGCTCAGTGTAATATTTCTTGAAATTTGTCATGAGGCGTCATTAGGATTTAAGCAGCCAGTAGATCTGCCTGGCAGTCAGGCCAGCTGCTTATGTTTCATATAATCACAGGTCTGTTGTCTTCTATTGAGACATACATATGAAAGCATCCTTCTCAACTAAGCTGCATAGGGCAATAAGCAAAATCTAAAAAAGTCAATAAATGTTGCTTAAAGTTGGATCTGGAGATGAGTTTTTACTTTTAATGAAATTCAATACTAAGTTTGCAAAAAAGAAAACCCAACAATATGCTAGTGAGACTCCTTAGAGTCTTAGATCATTTTAAAAACCAGTTATGTGGCACGGAAGACATATCAGCAGCAATCCATATGCCTAATGTTGGAGAAGATCTAGCATTATTAAGCATATGGGCCTTGGTTAGAAAGCAAATAAAACCCATCCTGTGTATTTACTTATACAAATGTTTAATATTTTAACAAAAGTACTCTCTGGTCTTCATTATTTCCTTTCCCAAAGTTGGCATTTATTCATAGTCAGCTGGAATTGCATTTGGAGAAAGGTGATAACTACTCAAGTACTAAAGGCACCCATAAAGTATCAATAAATTGCATAAGCAAGAGGTTTTGGCTGTCTACAAGTGTCACAAAGATGGATTGTTCTACATCAAAGAGTTTCTTAGGCAAAGCTTTATACTAGATAGGAAACTAGAATTCAAAGGTAATGGAGAGATTCCATTCTCAGTGGACATTGCAGTTGGGACACTAAATTAATTTACCTTGTCTAGCTCATGGGGGCCTCATCTGTTACATTAGAGTACCATAATGCAGTTGTCAAGATGTGCTTGGACTTTTTACAGCTTTGTGGCATTTTTTCACAGCACATTTCTAATGCAGATGCAGTATAATTCAGCCTTGTCACTCCTTAACCAGCATCTAGAATTCCGAGTCTGAGTATGAGAGGGCTGATGTCAACTCAACAATAAGCATTTATTAAATGCCAACTATGTACCAGACATCTTGCTAAAAACTTAAAAAAAAATAAAAGTCCCTTCCCTCAAGGAAGAAGCAAGTAAACAACTTGAGTAGAAACAACATAATATGCAGAATTTGATGGAGATAATCAACAGAAAGAAGATAGTAGCATTAAAGGGAGTAGGGAAAGACTTTGAATTCTCCCCCCCCTGTTTCTTTCTTTCTCTCTTTCTCCTCTGTGTCTGTCTGTCTCTCACACACATACTTCTTAAATGCTTCCTTTTTGAAACATAATTTGTTAAACACTGCTGAGTTCTAGAAATCTAATTTCAAGGAGTTCCTATACTGAGGGAACATCACATGATACATACATACATAGGTATATAGATATATTAAATATAGATAGATATATACAAATACATACACATATATTGGGAAATGTGGTGCATAAGGAGTTAATCCATAGTGCAGCCAACTAACTTACTCTTTCTAAGAACAATGTTTGTATTGATTTGATTATTAAGTCCAGGGAAGAAAGAAGGAAAATTGAGGGCCCAAAGAAGTGACTTTCCCAAGAAGGCCACAAAGCTAAGTAATGATGAGTCAATGTTTTTTTATCTTTGTTTTTCTGTACTCCACCATGCTGCCAAACTCATAGTGTAGAGGTGCTATATTATGAGGTGCTATAATCATGTTTTAATATCACTGCATTTCCCCAAGTGGTATGATTGGAAATGAAGAAATGCCATAGCTATATTGCTTTGCCTGTGGATTTGGGAAATCCACAGAAATCAGTCAATCAATTCATTCTTGTATACTAGGACAAAGTCAACTTATATCTCTAAATAGATCTACTTCTCAAGGTTGTTTTTTTTAACCTGTTTATAGGAGTGCCAGCTAAATGCAAAATCTGGAGTCCCTGTCCCAAAGTGCCCTGCCTTGAACATGACTAGCTCTGGACGGCTCTGTCCCAGAAACAGCTGCAGCAGTAGTGAACTCTCTTTGTCTAGCACATGTAGTGAATACTCCAGTGGCTCCTCCTACACTTGGAATGAGGGGAAGACTCTCAGTAAAAGGGTAAGACCAATAATCCAGGCACAGCAACTCTATTATACTTTAATGGGGTTAATAATGGAGTTTGGGGGCCAATTATGGATTAGAGATGTCTAATGACTTAAATAGAGAGAATATATGTGAATATCATTAGAATGTAAGCTCTTTGAGGGTAGAAGGTGTTGTACTTTTTATCTATTCTGGAGTACCTAGGAGAATGTCTAGGAGAACAGACATCTAATAAAATCTTATTGATTGAGTCCAAAAATAAAAATAAACTGAGATAGATTTATTCTATCCTGTATAGTTGATCTCTATCTACCTTTCTTTGATTTAAACTTCATGAGTAGTACTCTAAAAAACTAGTTCATTTGGAGTCAGAAAGAACTAAGTGTGAATTTGATATTTACTAATTGTACAAGACTGGGCAAGTATGTAGCCCAGAAGTGTCAAACTCAAATAGAAAGGGTACTGTTCAGCTGTATATAAGGATCTACTATGAAGTCATATTTTGATGTGGAAAACCATATATTATCTATGTTCTGTATTCTATTGTATTTTCTTTGTTAAATATTTCTCAATCACATTTTAATCTGGTTCATAGGGAATCATCTCTGGGAATCTTGAAGATTGCAACGCAATCTTCAAGCTGTGTGTTTGATACTTATAATTTAAACTGTTTCCTCATGTCCCTTACTGCTCCAAAATTCTATAATACTCTAGTCCTAAAAAAGTACCTGACATTCATGAAAAAGAAAAAAAGAAACTTGGAGACTATATCTTAGATCATGTGTATAAAACCAGTGGAAGAGAAAAACTTATAGTTGTAGTGTCCTAATGAAGCATCTCCTCCAGGAATTCCAATAGATATCCTCTACATGTTGCAGAATCATTGTTTTTTCTTGCCCAACTTTGCCAATACTTTTCTATGTTGAAGATCAAAAATTGGGAATAGTAAAAGTACGGAGAGACAATTACTTGATCTAGTGAATGGCTAGATAGGAAGGGTTAAAGAAAAATTGGGAAAAGAATTTTGCCATTATGTGTCTTGGTGTTTCTTATTGAGTTACAAGATAAAAAAAGGAGATACCAACTGAGCAAATCTGGCACTTTTTAGGGGCAGCTAAGATTAATTCAGCAATTTCCAATTTGTATTATTCTCATTCCCTGTCATAGAAGAGTTTAATAAGTATGTGAGCTTCCTCCAGGTAAAACATGAAAAATTGAAGGCAATGCAGAAATTCTGGAACCTTTCAATCTAGTTCTGTGATGGAAAGCCAAGTATATAAATGTGGCACTGTTAACAGAAGCCAGGACAAAAGCTAAACTGCATTATTATTTTGCTGTTATTTTCTCTATCAAGGAGAATGATCATCAAACTGGGAAGAATAGAATAAAAACTGACAAATAGGAAATTGAAACCTGAGATAGATAAGGAGACAGACACTCAGTTGCTCTATTTTATGTAACCTAGTCCACATGAATTGCTGTACTGAAAGAACATGTTCATATGACTAGAAAAGTAGAATGAAGAAATGCTTTTGAATTCAAAAAAGAAATTTGAATTTTGAAATCTAAAAGTTAATAATCTTGACATCTGTCATCTCAAACATTCTCCCACTCAAGAAGGAAAGTAGGGAATACTTGGAGCCAGCATGGGTTCATTAAATGTCATACTAGGAAAAAATCATTTTCCCATTTTGACAGCTACTAATCTAGTAGATCACAGATAGTACATATATATATATATATATACACAGATTATATATACATGTGTATGTGTGTACATGTATAAAAATGTGTGCATGTGCATGTAGATATTTGGATTTCAGCAAATAGTAAAATAGAATTATTCATGAGGGCAAGATAGAAACATATGGACCAGATAATGCATCTAGGTTGGTTTATAACTGATTGGCCATGTGTAAGAATGTTAACTAACTGATTTACATCACTGTGAAAGGAGTTACTGATTGTTGTGTAACATGGTTCTGTTTCATGCTTTTTCAGTTTCAAAAATTATTAATGATTTGATGAAGACATGTATATTTTGCTTATCAGATATGCATTTTCAATTAATTTGGGTAGGATAGTTGATGCTTTAAAAGAATCAATATCCAAAAAGATCTAATCAAACTGGAATTTTAGTAATTCTGGTAACAAAAATTTTAAAGGAGTAAATTCAAAGTCCTGCTCTTAGGTTCAAAATATAAACTATGTGAGAAAAAGATAAAAGAAACATAGATAGATAATGTTTCTAGTGAAAAAATAAAGCTAGGGGCAGCTAGGTGGAGTGGTGGTTAGAATACAGCCCTGAAGTCAAGAGGACCTGAGTTCAAATCTGGCCTCAGACACTTAACATCTCCTAACTGTGTTACTCTAGGCAAGTCCCTTAACTCCAATTGCCTCAGCAAAAAAATAAAATAAAGATAACTTTTTTTTTTTGTTTGTTTGGTGACTTGCTGACTAATTTAAAAAAAACAAATTCAAATTTGGGCTAAATTAATGAATATCAAATTTTCAAAACAAGGGACTTGATTATTCATTATCTTTTCCTTTGGTCACACTAACTTGGAATACTGGGCACTACCAAAAAAAACCCAAAAAAACACATGATTAACATGGTAAGAGCACTTGAAATCATGTTTTACAAAAATAGATTGAAAGCACTGTAACTAGTTAACCTAACAAAGAAAATACTTAGGGTTGAGATGATATCTATCTTCAAAATATTTTACGGTTTGTCATGAGCTAGATTCATTAGATTTGTGATTTGTGTAGAGGAAGACAGAAGTACGACCAGCTATAGAAGTTTCAATAAAACAGATTTTTGTGAAGGTGCTGAGTAATTCTTTCAATGAATAGAAAAGTAACTTAGTCTCTAGGGTCCTTTCTAATTCATGATTCTAATGAAATGAGCAAAATGCAAAAGTGACAAGTCCTACAAGAGACATATAAACCAAATGCTGTCATTCATAAAATGGAGAGCTCACTATCAGATGAATGAATGATGGCATGTCTTCTTGGTCTTGAGATTATATTTCAATTGGGTCTTGAATATGGGTAGGTTGTTAATAAGCAGAGAAGGAAGGTTATACAGTAAAAGATATTTTGAGATTCTCTTTGCCCTATGAAGTATATAGAATCCAGGGAGGAGAAATAGAATGTACTTTCTTGTTTCAGAATTCCAGAAGTCTATTCCTAAGAAATCTCTTTATCTAGAATGCTTATTACATATAGCATATAACCCTATAGCATAATGGGGTAAAGACTTTTTGTTTTAGTCCTTTCTTATATGTTAGTTTTTCTTTAATCACTTAACTTCTCTATATCATATAGATCTTCATCCATAAAATGAAATTGAACAGCAAGTCCTTTGAATGTCTAGAATAGATGATAGGGTTAGGGTGTGAAAAGATATATATTTTAAGAGAAACATAAGAAAAAGTACTTATTAAAATGAATATAGTCCAATGCAATGTAGTTACCTTTGTAATCTTACTTATTCCAAAGATATTGCCATTTGTTGTTTTTTAAAAAAAAATATTTAGTATTTTACTATAATTAGTAGTAGTTTCTACAGTAACTATAGTTACACGTAAAAACAATTTTTAACATTTGTTTTGAAAACTTTTGAATTCCAGATTTTCTCCCTTCCTCCCTCACCATTCCCTTTCATTGAAGAGGCAAGCAGTTCAATATAGCTTATACATATGTAGCCATGAAAAACATTTCCATAAGTCATGTAAAAGAAAACATAGTTTCAAAAACAAGCCAACCAACCCTCTAGAAAAATAAAGTTTTTGTTTTTTTTAAGTATGCTTCAATCTGTATTCAGACACATCAGTGTTTTCTCTGATAGCATTTTTTTATAAGTCCCTCAGAGATGCCTTGGATCACTGTATTGCTGAGAATAGTTGCCATTCACTGCTGGTCATATTAAAATATCTCTTTTTCTTCATATACAATACATTTCACTTTACAGCTTTATGGAAGGCTTTCCATGTTTTCTTGAGAACATTCTGTTCATCATTTCTTATAGCACAATAATATTCCATTATAATCACCTTCCACAATTTGTTAAGCCATTCCCCAAATTGATGGACATCCCCCTCAATTTCCAATTCTTTACGGAAAAGAGCTACTATAAATATTTTTGTAGAGACAGGTCCCTTTCCCTTTTTGTTTTTTATCCCTGTTAGGATGCAGACCTAGTAATGGTAATGTTAGATCAAAGAATATATATGGTTTTTATAGCCTTTGGGCATAGTCTAAATTGCCCTATAGAATGGTTGAATCAGTTCACAACTTCACCAGCATTGCATTAATGTCTCTACCATTTGTAATTTTCCTTTTCTGTCCTATTAACCAATTTAACAGTTATGAAGTAGTACCTCAGAATTATTTTAATATGCAAATATTTCTCCAATCACTAGTCAGAGCATTTTTTCACATGGCTGTAGCTAGCTTTGATTACTTCATCTGAAAACTGTTCATATCTTTTGATCATTTATCAACTGGAGAATAACTTATTTTTACAAATGTGAATCACTTCTTCATATGTTTGAAAAATGAGGTTTTTATCAGAGAAAATTGCTTCAATTGTTTTTCATTTATTATTGATGACTATATTTCCCTCCAATCTATTTCACCTTTTGTTGATTCTATTCTCTCTCTTCTTTCACCTTGCCCTTGCTCAAGTATTTTGCTTCTGATTACCCCTCCCTCATTCTGCCCTTCTCTCTGTCACTACCTCTCTTCTCATCCTCTTCCCTTACTACTTTTCTGTTGAATAAGATAGATTCTATGTTCCATATTCAATGTGTATGTTATTCCCTCTTTTGAGCCAATTCTGATGACAGTAAGGCTCTCTCATGCCTCCTTACCTTCTCCCCCTTCCTCTCCACTGTAAAAGTTTTTCTTGTCTCTTTTATATGAAATAATGTCACCTATTCTAAATCTCCCTTTACCTTTCTCCTAGTGTATTCCTTTCTGAAATTCTGGAACCTTTCAATCTAGTTTTGTGATGGAAAGCCAAGTATGTAAATGTAGCACTGTTAACAGAAGCCAAGACAAAAGCTAAACTACATTTTGCTGCTATTTTCTCTCTCAAGGAGAATGATCATCAAATTGGGAAGGATAGAATAAAAACTGACAAATAAGAAATTGGAACCTGAAATAAGATAAAGAAACAGACACTGAGTCGCTCTATTTTATGTAACCTGGTCCATGTGAATTGCAGTACTGAAAGAACAAGTTCACATGATTAGTAGAGAATATTTGAAGCCAGCCTGGGTTTTAATTTTATTTTTTTGATCATTTCATCTTTATTTCATATTCAACTTCCATATGTATATAGTTGTCTATACATACTCCTTCTAACTGCCCTAATAATGAGAAAGTTTTCATAAATTACAAATATCATCTTCCCTACATAAGTCCCTTATGATTTCTCTTTCATTTTTATCTTTTTATGCTTCTTATTTTTGAAAGTCTTTTTTTCTATGCAGCTCAGGTCTTTTCATCAAGAATTTTTGAAAGTCCTCTATTTCACTGAATGTTCATTTCCCCTCTTGAAGGATTATGCTCAATTTTGCTGAATAAGTGATTTTTGGTTGTAATCTTAGCTCCTTTGCCCTCCAGAATATCATTCCAAGCATCTGATCCTGCTAAATCTTATACTATCCTAACTGTATTTTAATGATATTTGAATTGTTTCTTTCTGGCTGCTTACAATACCTTGGCTCTGCCTCTCAAGGATACTGCCATTTGTTACAACAACGACAACAACAACAACAACAACAAAAATTCAATGAAATCTTTTGTAATTGCCTTTGGAGACAGTTTCTAAGCTATCCAGGAAAAATATTTTCACTGGTTTTTTAGTTGCATATCAGTTTTAGCTGAAACCTATATTCTCTATCTGGTTCACTTGCTTTACTCTCCAGATTGGGTTCCAAATAGTTTTTGTTTTGTTTTGTTTTTCTTAAATTAAATCCATCCCTTGAGGATGGATATTGGCTGAAGGCAATTTAAAAAAAATAGTCCTAAAAATGTTTGAATAAGAACAGTATCATTAATCAAATGTGCAAATATATTGAAAGGGCATGATTTATTTGGATGAATAAACTAGTTTGTTTTTAATATCAGTCATATTATTTTGTAATAACTGATGTAAATGAATTCCTACAACTCATGAAGTACTTAAAAGATCTAAAGATATGTTTAGAAAAATTTGAAAAATTATGTTATGCTAATAATTGTTCAGTTTTTTAAAATTCCCCCCCTTGGCTCTATTTTTAAGAACAATTTTCTGTTTGTTTTTTGTGTCATTTTCATGATATACTGTTGCTGTCTACTTTTCAGTCTCCCATTGGACAAGTCTAATCCACTCTATTTGCAATAGCTGTTTTCCAGATTGGGAAAAAAGAGAGAAAAGAAAAAAATGGGCCACAGTGGAAAATATTACCTGATGATGTCGGGGAATTTTTATTTCATCTATATGGATTTACTTTAAGGATGGGAAGTATACAAGCTGCAAAAAGACATTTGTTTCCATAACTACTAGAAAATAGATATCAAAAGGTAGACTCACCATAATCTGAATGGATATGATCAAGATCTGGAGAAAAGATTTCAAGGCTGAATATTAAAGCTTTTTTTCCTCTTCCGATCTGATTTTAATGCAAAGAGCTATATCCAATGTATTACCAAAATTGCTATCATCAAGTAGTTGTTCAGTGATCCAAATGATTACAGTGAGGGTCTGAGGTCTTATCAATTTGGAAAGGAAAGATTAGTAATATTTTCTATCTCTCAGGTGATTTTGTGAACTATCTGGCCATATCAGCACCTGCCTTTTCTACTCACTTCACATACATACATACCCCACAAACACATACATATATCTTTCCTGAGATTTCTGCTGACTCTTTGCTTTAATTCTGCTCCTTAACTTGCCTTGCTATTGCTTAACCTCTCTCCACCAAATGGATCCCTCCCTGTCTTCTTCTCTCACCATCTGCCCATCTCTCCCCCCCCATAATTTTTTATAAATTTTGGAGGGTGCTAAACCCTTTATGTTATATATGTATTTTGTCTATTTAACCCATTCCCAATATGAGTAGGTTTTAGAGCTATGAACCCTCCTCCTCCCTCTAATGCCTCTGTGTCTATTCTTCCTCTGTACCTCGTTTGTATAACATAATTACTATTTTAACCTTAACTCTCCAATCTTTCTTTTAAGCTACCATATTGCTGATGTCAATATATAGTAAATAATTCCCATGTAAAAAAGCACAAACAGTTTATCCATGTTGAATTCCTTGAAATTGATCCTTGATATTGGCTCATATATATTAAGTTTTCTATTAAGTTCAGGTTTGGTTGATAGAAAGTCCTGAAAATCTACAAGGTTGTTGAATGTCCATTTTTTCTCATTCAATATTATACATAATTTTGCTAGATATGACACTTTTGGCCCCAGGCCTAGTTCTTTTGATTGTCAGTATATGTGATTCTAGGGTTGCAGTCTTTTATTGTGGCTGCTGCTAAGTTCTGTACAATTTCAATTGTAGCTCCAGCATATTTGAATTTTTTTCACCTTGTTTCTTACAATATTTTCTCTTTGATCTGGTAGTTTTGAAATTTGGCAATAATATTCCTATGTGTTTTCCACAAAGGATCTTGTTGAGGTGGTTAACTGTGTATTTTTTCTATTTCTACTTTACCTTCATGTTCTATCACTTCAGGACAATTTTCTTGGATTATTTCTTGCATTATTTTCAAGGGTTTTTTTAATCATAACTTTCAATCAGTCCAATTCTTATATTTTTCTCTTCTTGATCTGTTCTTCAGATCTGTTATTTTTATTATAAGGTGATTCACATTCTGTTCTATTTTTTCATTCTTTAGAATCTCTTTTATTATTTCTTAGTCCTCATAGCTTCACTGGCTTCCCCTTATACAATTCAAATTTCAAAGTATCTTCTTTACTAGTTGGTTCACTTTTTTTTTTCATAATCTTGTTTTCCTTGAATGGTTTTTATTTATTTATTTATTTTAATTTTTCCTCAATGTCTCTCATTTAATTTTTTTTTTGAGTTCTACAATAAATTTTATCTGGGCAGGAAGCCATTTCACATTACTCTTGGATTAGAAGCTTTTTTTATTGTTGTTTTTTGTTTACTTCAGTGTCCTCCTCTGAAGATGAACCTGGTTCTTCCCTTTTCCTATAGTAAGTTTCTATGATGGGATTCTTCTTTGCCAGTTAATTTTTTTTTAAATAAAAGATACTGATGTAAGTACTTCTAATTGTGAGGTGGGGGAATACTGTCTCTAGTTTCACTTGAGCTCTTCCCTCTAACCTGGAACTCCAAACCAAAAGCTCCACCCTCCAGCAAGTGCCCACAGCTAGCAGTGAACCTGCCCCCTCTGCAGTACAGCTGGGCCTGGCATTCCTAATCAGCTGAGGTTCATTCAGTCTTCCTGAACTCAGACCCTGACTCCAGACCCTAACCAGGAGGTGAAAATTTCTATGCTTCCTGCAGAAGCTCCAGCCAAATCCAGATAGCCCCAGGGCTCTCCACTTGTTTCTTGAGGGTAACTCAGAGTTGTTTGCACTTTACATGGTTTAATCCCTGGCCCATGTCTTCAGAGTTGTACCTGGCTCACCCCTGTTCTGCCCCAAGTTGGTCTTCTTGATTTTTCGCCAGTCTACATTCTCCCAAGACACAAATGTATTCTATTTGTGGGGAAAATTTGCTTGATATGGTGCTAAGTATTAGGAGTAGCTATAAATGCAGAAGTGAGATATACTCTTCCCTCAGGGAACTTCTAAAGGGTGAATAAAAAACACGTATACAAGGGTACAGCTGCAAGACAAAAGACAAAGCATAGTAGTTCTTAGGATGCAGCAGCAGGGCAGATGGCATGACTCTATTCATTTCTTCCAACAACCTTTCTACTTTTTCTACTCTTCAATTAGTCAGTTCATAAGTATGAAGTAACTTAGGAATCTAAGTATACAAAATGTATCCTTAATAAACTTGGAATCAAATTGAGAAGATAGAAAGTAGGGGCTGGACCTGATACTTCAATGGTTTAGGGAATTCCCAAATGAGTAGATTCCTTCTGCCTTTACAAGTTAGTAGTTTCTCTACAATTTATAATCTCAGAGAACTGCCTAGGGAACTAGGAGTTCAAGTGACTTGTGTGAAGGTCATATTGCTAATACATTTTAGAGGCAATACTTGACCCCAGGGATTCCTAGCTGGTATTGAAATTAGCTCTAAATCCATAGAGACACACTAGTTGGAGAGGTAAAATCCATGAAATAATAATCCATAAAATATATTGCATATTAGATATATGCAAAGTAAATTGTACCTCCAGGTAGATCATAAGGTCCTTGAAAGCAGATAGAATGCTGTTTTAAAGTTGTTTCTATTGAACCTAGAAGTCATTTGCATATAGCAGACACTTAGTAAATGTTTTTTGAAACATTTGTTAAATTCAAGATGAAAAATTCCAAGGAAAGTTAAATGACAGAGAGACAGACAGAGACTGAAAGAGAGAAAGAGAAATAGGAATTTCAAGGAAAGTTTAAATTGGTTAAGGGTCCAGTAAAATTTGTATAGTTATTAGCAAAAGTAGAGATGTATTAGCATAGTATAAAATGAGCAAGTTCATTGCTTGAACAAAGCTGGCATTTTCTGTCTCTTATAGGTTATTTTTTTCCTAATCTCCTTTTGTTCTTGTGAACATGACTATCAGGATCATGGACAGACTTAAAATCCCCTAGCTGTGACAGCTTTCTCACTAGTAATTCTATAATAGCTGTGACTCCCTAATGGGATCTCACTCTTATTTCTAAGGATTTGGGTGAGTAGAAAAAGGATCACCCAAGAATACTGACTTACAACATCCTTTTTTGGGTATTAGAATTAGTGGATTTTTAAAAAATATTTATATCATTTAGTTAACAAAACTGTATTTGTTCCTAACAGGTTATTTTTACAATTGAACCTTCAATACCAAAAAAAAGCATTCAAAACTAACTTAAAAGTCTCATATTATTATAGAAATCTCAATTATCATGGCTCTAATTTATGGTGCCATAAATATGAATACCCTATAAATCTCTGTGTGTGTGTGTGTGTGTGTGTGTGTGTGTGTGTCTGTAATTTGGGCACATACTGTTGTATGGTTGGATCTTGTCAGAGGACTATATCTGATAGAATTTAATTTTCTGCCCTAAGCATTAAAAACTTAATCTTTCCCAGAATGAAAAGGTAGACACACTCACTGCCAAATACCTCAGTGAGATCTCTTTAAGTGTCTGAGTGTGTTCATATTCTTTCAAGTTTTGTTTTTTGAGAAAAGGGACAAAATTCTCTTAATTCACATTTGGTCAAGGACATAGATCTATCTGCTGAGCCTTCTTATTGGAGCAAAATGTTTCATTCTTTTAAAAGGCCAAAGAGATCCGTGTAAGCAGTGGTGAAGGAAATGATATGCTTTCAGTGTCAAGAATAGGTAGCAGGGGACAGCTAGGTGGTGCAGTGGATAGAGCATCAGCCCTGAAGTCAGGAGGGCCTGAGTTCAAATCTAGCCTCAGACACTTAACATTCCCTAGCTGTGTGATCCTGGGTAAGTCACTTAACCTCAATTGCCTCAGGGAAAAAAATAGGTGGTAGGCCTTCCCTGTGTACTCTGCTGTACACAGTAAGTACACTCAAACTAGATTCTTCCCTGGGAACAAAGTCTCTTCTCCTGAGAGGCATTGAAGAAAAGTATTTTAACTTAGATCACTAATTATATTGAAGTACTAACTATACATTTCTGGATGTCTGCCTTACTATTGGGAAGATGCTTTAAAAAATCTTTATTGGTTTGCCATTTTTAACTGAAAAACCTTTACCTTGGCATTTATTTTAGCATCCAAACTGGTTCCTGACCCCAACCTCCCTTTTGAGTCTTAATTTCTTAGCTTCTGTCAGAATGACCTGTTTGGTACTCTCTGTACAGACCTTATACCTTTCTGCTTCTGCCTTTTTGCTCTTTTTCCCATGCCTCCCTCTTATGTTTCCTTTTATTTCACGACAGCTTAAATTACACGCGTCCTCCATGAAGTCCTCTCTGTCACTCTAACAGAAGTAATCCTTCCTTCCTCTGAACACCTGGAACATTTTGTTTCTATTTTTATTTGTGTGTCATCAGGATATGTCAAGCTCATTGGCTACTTTTTTTCTTTTGAAGATATTTCCAACATGATTATTTCACTGTTGTCTAATATCGACTTTTTCTCCCTGACAGTCATCAATTAACTGGGACAAAAGGATTAGCATCGCTTCGTCCCTTCCAAGTGACCTCGCTAGTCCTGCAGATGAGCTACCTCCAACCCGTATTAAGGAAAGCCACATTTTGGAAGGTCTGAGGAAACTGCAGAAACGAAAAGTATTGCTTGAACCACCTTCTGTAATAACCAAATGGGGTTATAAAGACTGTATGAACTCAAATGAAGGAATCTATTCCCCAGGAATTAAATGTGGCAGCCATAAGGAGCATCTTCCTTGTAAACCAACAGAAACAGGAAGCACATGCAAAGAACCCACACAGGCATTCACATATGACTCTGATTCCCATGACGATGCTGATGATGAAGCTTCCTCTTTAGCCTTGCTTCATGAAATCCCAAGCAAAGACCCCAGGCTGCACTGCAACAAGTTAACTCACAGTGTTTCTGACAGTCTATTTGGTTGGGAGTCTAATGGGAAAAACTTTTCAGAAAACACTTCCTCTACTGATTTCAAGGAAAAACCTGAAAAACTAACCAATTTTGATAGCCACTGCCTATCAGAGGGTGAATTATGCACAAACATGCAGTTGCAGCAAGAAAAAGGTCTGCCTGGTCTAGGTCATAAAGACCTTAATCTACAGCTTTCTGATACTGATGACTATGAAACCCTTGATGAATTACACATAGAAAGCAGTGACGAGAAAAGTCCTTCTGACTTGTTGGTAACTCCTGGTACTCAGACTTTTAACATGCTGTTAGGGCACGGAAAATCTCAACTTGTGTCTTCCAGTGAAGAGGAAAACCGAGCACCCATTCCCTCAGATAGCAGGCCAAAGACATTTAGTTTCGTTAAACAGCAGAGGGTCATCAAAAAGACTTCCTCTGAGGAATGTATTACTGTAATATTTGATGCTGAGGATGGCGAGCCTATTGAATTCAGCTCACATCAGACTGGAGTTGTCACTGTTACTAGAGATGAAATTTCAATCAACCAAGCTCCAACTGGGCCCAATGCAGAATACACTGAACTCTTACCTCAGGGAATCACTAATTTGCAACTAGGAATGAATGCAAGAGACTACAGCATTTTAAAGGCACCTGAAGATGAAAGAGAGAAAAGAACTCAGAAAGATATCATTGGGACTGGAAATACAGGTGTTCTTGCGATGCCCACAGAGTCTTTAAGCCCTGGTAGATCAATATTAGAAAATACTCAGCGACAAAAGGAAGCCAAATCCACACATAACATAACACACCGAAGCAATTCTGTGTCTTCGGTGGCCATGGGTATGAGCCACAAACAAAATCTGACTAAAATACCTAGTAGGGGGAAATCTTTGCCTCAGAAATCAAAGGTAACAGATCCTGGTGATCCATCTATAGTCTCACCTCCTAGCTCTATGGCCCTAGACAAAGCACCAGCCTTACCTCCTGTAAAACTCTCCAGGTTCCAAAAAGCCCAGAGCCCGATACATCATTTGCATTTACAGCCTGACTCCCACATCCCCAAACAGCCAAAGCTGCTGCCTCATAGCTCAAAAAATCCTGTCAAGAATGACTGGGTTAAGAGTCCTAAGAGTTCTCTGTTATTGCCAAGACCCTTCACTGAACCTGCTAACTATGGGGAGCCTCCAACTAAGGATAAGCACTGTAACTTGGGACCAGAAGAAATAGCCAAATCACCTTCTCCCCCTCCTCCTCCAGGCAGGTCAGCTTCTCTGCTGATCCGGCCTAGTTATGAACATTCACCGCCTTTATCCAATAAGCCAGGAACCAGTATCTCTAATGAAATGGCAAAGACCACACTAAAATCCTCCCCACTGAAAGCGTCCCCAAGTGCTGTCATTTCTTCTAATCAGGCTATACCTGAAGTCCATGGGAAAAAATCAACTGTGGCACTCAAAAAGTCTGACTTATCTCACCCCTCATCCAGTGAGGAAAAAATAGTCCAAACCAAATGTTCCAGTCAACTGTCTTCTGGTACTTTTGCTATGATTGGTCCAGGCCCTCCAAAACTTTCTCCTAAGAGAGGTTCTACAAAAGTCTCTAATCATCAAGCTTCTGGAAACAATCAAGGACTTTTTGACACAGGCTTACAGGCTACCAAGAATATCCCCTTAGGTTGTGGACCACTAGAAATGCCTTCTTCAAAAAGCTCATCCCCAGGAAGGAGAGGGCAATACAGTGACTGTCTTTCCAAAACACCGAAGTCTCCCCCCATTAGTGGGAATGAAGCAGTGTCATCTCAAGTTAATATTCCCTCATCATCCTCATCCTCTAAAAGTCACGACACCACAAATAACATCCAAGGCTCTCATGACAAAGGGCTTAAGACCCGTCTCCCTGTGGGACTCAAAGTCCTTGTAAAATCCCCTCAAATTCTCAGGAAGAGTTCCACCGTGCCAGGGAAACAGGAAAAGGAGAGTATTAATGCAGCTTCCAAAAGCTGTGCAGTAGCAAGCAAGTCCAAGCCTGAAGAATCTATAGATCTCACAAGAATTATTACCAAAAGTAATGAACTAAATATATCTATGGTAGAGTTAGACATGAAAAGCAGTTTTGCTTTAGGACTTGCCACAGAGAGCACTCTTCCACAGTCACCTGAAAGCTGCCATGTAGAGGCTGACAGGGGAGATTCCTTAGAAAACAGATTTATGAAGAGGTCCATCTCTTCCAGCAAGCCACACTTAAAACCTGCTCTAGGAATGAATGGGGCCAAAGCCCGTAGTCAAAGCTTCAGTGTTCATTCTGGGGAAAAGCCTTCCTCCGCTGCTTCTGAAGGGCCTGGTAAAGTCCGGACTCAAATTATTACCAATACAACGGACAGAGGCAATTCTCTCACACGCCAGAACTCTGCTACTGATGGATTCACAAACAAAACAGCTTCAGGGTCAGTCACAGAGAACCTTTCAATATCTGGTAAGCCACTGGAGGAGTCCTATTCTCGGCAAGGATCTCATGGAAGTACAAACAGCTCCAGCAGCCAGCATGGGAGTCCAAGCAAGTTACCTTTCAGGGTTTCTCCCCCAAAAGAAGAGATTCATAGTGGATCCAGGGTTGAAACCCACAGGTCATCTTCTCAGGAAGACTGCCCCACCATAGCTATGCCTGAGGACCCAGGCAATGGCCCTTACGGATGCCTTCCATCCCCATCATCACCCACTCATCTTTTAGATCAGACAAGTTCCCTTCAAAGTCCAAGAAGGATTCAGTGCTTGGGACACATGGAAACAAGCAGTGCATGCAAGCAAGAAATCCCTGGGAAGTCAGCAGATACCTTTGAAATGGGAGATTTAAGCCAAGATGCTCCTGTCCCACCCACAATAGAAGAAAAAGTCATGCTCTGCATTCAGGAAAATGTTGAAAAAGGCCAAGTGCAAACTAAATCTCCCACTATGGAGGCCAAACAAAAGACAGGGCCCTCCATAGCCAACTGGTTTGGTTTTCGAAGGAGTAAACTCCCAGCTCTGAGTGGCAGAAAAATGGACATCTCCAAAAACAAAGTGGAAAAGAAAGATGCAAAGAGTTTGGGATTTGGAAACAAACAGCAAAAACTAGAGAAAAAGAAAGACAAAAGAAAGCCTGAACTACAGTGTGAGACAGAAAATGAATTCAACAGGAAAACAGAGATGGGAGATATTCCAGACAATGTCTTAAAAAGTAAAAGGAATATGAGAAGCCCACAAGATGTTCATGTTCAAATGAAGTCTGAACAGAAGAATAGACTCAGCCCTGCCACATGTTCAACAAAAGACACCTTTATGAAAGAACTTTTAAACAGGTAACTCATTGAACTTTATCATGTTTATTTTATTTTATTTTATTTTTCTGGAAAGGAGATTTCTGGGATGGTCAATGCAATGGAAACATGTTTCCTCAATAGAAATCTATAATAACAGGCTTTTTTATACATTAGCAAGAATTTAAAGTAAAAAAAATGTTAGTAATAAAATGATAATTTGGTCCATGTTACTTTGTTAACCAAACCAATGATCTTTGAAATTAAAGAATGGTAAGTTTTATCAAAGTTGATAGAAATTCAACCTACCCCAGGAACCATGAATATATATGCATATGGCGTGAAATGGAAGACAATTATATATACATTTTTATGTAGGCTGATCTCATTGATTGTAAAACCAGAAAACATATAGTTAGTAACTTTCCACCAGTAATTATATTTTCCTACTAACCTTAAGCCAAGGGGGCATTTAACAATAACCATATATTTATTTTCAGTTTTCCCCCTTGGCAATTTTCATCATTTAAAAAAAAATCAATAGGCAAAACTAAATTAATCCACCACCATTTGTAAGCAACAGATTTTGTGAGAACTTGTTAGAAATATTTATCATACAAAGGTATAGAAACAAAGAGATACAGAAAGGTTGTTTTAAACACTTAAGAAATGAGTAAAGTGGTATGATTGAAGAAAGGCAATGTGATTTATCAGAGGAATCATTTTCTACCTGCAGAGTTGATAAAAAAGCAGCACAACAGACAGAAAGTGGATCAAATAATGTTTCCTGCAGGAGTGTGTCTAAGGGCAAATCCCAAGGCTCCACTCTTCCCAGCAACTCTATCAGCTCTCAAGGAAACCACAAGAAAAACAGCAAAACCAAAGCTGAAATGGAAACACCGAATGAAACCCTGGTAAGTTCCTTCACATGATGCATCAACCTGATCATATTTCTGTGTTCTGAGCTAGGATAGGACCTTTCCATCCAAGTAGACAAACAGCCCTGTAGCCATTTGATAACATAAATATAGTGTTAAGACTTTGGGGGTGGAAAGAAAGGAGGGAAGGAGGGATCAGAATCACCATAAGAATCTGGCAGTTTGATTATGGACTGGGCAATGCTGCCACTTGTAATGATCTTCCAGTTTCTGCTGCTGAGGACTTTCTCCAACTACATATGCAAAGTGATGGCATAATCACAGTGTGCTGCCATCAAAAGATACCAATGTACTTTCCTAAAATTATACCCTTGTGCTGGAAATTCTTATGTTGATCATCTCTGCCATCAAAAACACAAAAAACAGCAAATTTGACTGGAAAATTGCAAATGATGAATATTAGCTATGGTTGATGTCTTGGGGTGCATGCTATATCTTTTTTAAGGGAACTCACATATGACAATTCAAGCCAGTGAAGTGCTATAAAATTTGAGAAAGACTATTTTGGAACTCAGTTGTATACATGACTTTTATCTCTTACTATTGGGATGAAACTATCAGTGAATAGTTTCCCTTAAAAAAAAAAGCCATGTATATATTTCTCAGTGTGTTAACTTTAACCATTATTTATATTTCAAATTGTATTTGTATCCACACCCTACATCCATAGTCTTTTTTCACTCAAATAATTGATTTTGTCCTATTTGTTTGCTCTTTGTGAAGGATTTACCGTATTTCTACAAAAATTCTTCTTTTTATTGAAGGCATATATCCATAACTTTTTTTTTATTCTTGTAAAAGAAGGCTATAAAAATATAGCACTTGCTACCATTTTCTGAGAGAAAATTTGAAATATGAAGCAATTATGCATTTCTTTGAGAGATATTTCAAGGGAGGAGAATGTTTCAGACATAATCATAATGGGAATTGGAAAACCCATTAGCTTCATTATTGATGTTTAGAGTTCTTAGGGTTAAAGTACCACAGCCATACTTTAAGCTTAAGCAAATGCATATTTTTATTTTTCATTCAAATAACTATCTTGACTCAAGGCAGATACAAGGTCATTTTTCAAACTCTCAGAAACAATATGCAGACTGTGTACTTTGCAAAACTTTTTTTTTCTTTCCTGCTGGCTTCCATGGTATCATCTCTTCTTTGAAAATGTAGATGTCCCCTGCATTATAAAACTACAAATTATAAGCGTATCTAAGGCTGCCCTTGTAGTGTCACTGAAAGGGAAAAAAAAGAGAGAATGAAAGTCTGGAAATGTGCAATATGCCAGAAATTCAATCCAACTGATCTAAAACTTTGATAGCACAGTGGAGCCCTTATCAGAGCCACTCAATTTAACTATGCCCCATTTAATATGGTTCTGACAGCTTAGGGTATATCTTCACTGTACAGAAGTACAAGAAGGGAAAAAACACAAAAAATTCCTGTACTTTGCTTCTAAAGTTTCATCTTTATTCTCTTATTATTTCCTAATGCTGAAGTAATTTGCCGTGCTTTTTGTCTCTCCCCATACAACCTTTCTCAGGGTAACAATAAGAGTTATTTAGGTATTTTAGAATATCTTTAAGAAGAAGCACACTTATTTTTCCTGTGAAGTACCTAGAATATCCAAAGTATATATAAATGATAAGGATGTTAATTTTTTTTAGTTAGCTATTAAGGGCAAATTAATCAAGTAGGGAAGCTTTTCCATAAGAGTAGATGAAGTACTTCTTTAAGCTGAATACCTATTTAGTGTCTTTCTGAAGGTAAATTATCTTTTTAAAAATTTCATCTCTATAAACCTCAGTGAGATAATCCATGAATATCATTCATTTCCAAGAGGGAAAATGATAGTTTCAACCTGAACTAGTGCTAGAACAATAGTGAAAAGCTGTTATACATTTTAAATATATGTACAGATAAATTGTAAAGTAGGACACTGTTTAGTGTGGTTGAATTGCAAAACACTGGAAGAGAAGCTGGAATCTGAATTCTAGCTCTAATTTAACCACTAGCTTGCTATATGAATTAGATGGAGCTAGGAATCAGGTTCCTTATTCTTACAGTGAGAAAGTTGGACTAATCATCAAAGAACTTTCTACCTCTGGTATTCATAGAGGAAGTGTCCTTCAGTGAAAGGAGATAAAAACAATGGGAAGATAATTGGTATTAACAACAGACAACCTGAGTTTATGTAGTCACTTAGCTCTCTGTGTCTGTTTTCTTATCTCTAAAACAGAAACAATTATATTTGTACCACTTACTTCAGGATGAAGTGACTGAACAAGTGACTTCACCCTGTTCACCTCAGTTTCCTCATCTGAAAAATGAACTGGAGAAGAAAATGGCAAACTATTCCAATATCTTTTTCAAGAAAACGCCAAAGGAGGTTATGAAGAGACAGATTTTTTAAGTTTATTTTTTATTAAAACTTTCTATTTTCAAAACATATGCATGGATAATTTTTCAATATTGACCCTGGCAAAACCTTGTGTTCCAAATTTTCGCCTCCTTCTCCTCAGCCTCTCCCCTAGATGTCAAGTAATCCAATATATGTTAAACATGCTAAAATATATCTTAAATCCAATATGTGTATACATATTTATAAAATTATCTTTCTGCACAAGAAAAAAATCTGATCAAAAAGGGGAAAAATGAGAAAAAACAAAATGCAAGCAAACTACAACAAAAAGAGTGAAAATGCTTTGTTGTGGTCCACACTTAGTTCCTACAATTCTCTCCCTGGGTGTAGATGGCTCTCTTTATCACAAGGTCATTGGAACTAGCCTCATTCATCTCACTGTTGAAGAGAACCATGTCCATCAGAATTGATCATCTATAGTCTTGTTGTTGCCATGTACAATAATCTCCTGGTTCTGCTCACTTCACTTAGCATCAGTTCATGCAAGTCTCTCCAGGCCTCTCTGAAATCATCCTACTGGTCGTTTCTTAAAGAACAATTATATTCCATAACATTCATATATCATAGCTTATTCAGCCATTCTCCAATTGATGGGCATCCATTCAGTTTCCAGTTTCTTGCCACTACAAAAAGGGCTGCCACAAACATTCTTGCACATGTAGGTCCCTTTCCTTCCTTTAAGATCTCTTTGGGATATAAGCCCAATAAAAACACTGCTGGGTCAAAGGGAATGCACAATTGAATACATTTTTGAGCATAGTTCCAAATTCCTCTCCAGAATGGTTGGATCTATTCACAGTTCCACCAACAATGTATCAGTGTCCCAGTTTTCCCACATCCCCTCCAACATTCGTTATTATCTTTTCCTGTCATTTTAGCCAATCTGACAGGTGTGTAGTGGTATCTCAGAGCTGAAACAAATGCTTTTAAAAAATGAGTCAACAACACTGTGGGGATTATGTTAAGCACTGAGTACAAAGACATAAATATGAGTCTCTGCCCTCAAGGAGTTCACATTTTATGGCTATGATTCTATTTCACTAAATAATAGTACTAATAATAATATCAAGCAATTATATAATGCTTTAAATGTAATATAATTATAATACAATATAATGTTTTTAATCTGATTTTATTCTCATGGTAACCCTGGGAAGTAAGTGGTTTTAGAGTAGAAAACTGTGATGGAGATAAGGCTTACACACTAAATTGGAGAGACAGGATTTTAACTCAGATCTTCCTGATTCTAGATCTAGCACAGTATCCATCAAGTTAAGTTGCCTCAGTTTGAGGGATGTAAGTTTGATGATCTTATTTTCAAAAATTTAAGGAGAGTCTGATATCTGCTTGCTTTAAATTTAAAAGAATGATACAGATAATTTGTCATAATGAGTTTTGTTTGAAAGCTCCAATTCACACTATACTTATTTCAGTTTAAAAATCCAATGACTCATCTTTAATTAAGAGAGCAAAAAGCACTATAATACAAAGAAGACTTGAATTTGAAGTCCTGATTCTCTGTATTTAAATATTCTAGCTCTGCTACTACCTGCCTGTGTGACTTTGGATGAACCACTTAAACTCTCCAATCCTCAGTTTTCCCATCTATATAGTAAAGGGGATAGTGTAAGTGATCTTTAAGTCCCTCCCCCGCCCCCAGATTCTATGAGTAAAACCATAAACAAAGATAGTTGACCCCTGTCTTTAAAAAAAAAAAGTTCCATCATGTCACTTCTTTTGTCTATGTTGTTAGTTCTGAAAGATTACTTCCATATATTATTGATACATGTATGTAGAAAGCCTTTATACAGATATTAATAGTAAATCTATTTTCACCATTAGTACACATATTTTAAAGAATGTAGAAAAATCCTTTAATGCTTTGAGGAACTGAGTTATTTACTCTTTCAAGGCAGTAATTAAAAGATTATATCTTAATCATGCTATCACTTACCCACCATTTAAATCTGACTTTATATAATTTATGCAGAGGTTATATTGCTTTGTATTTTTATTTAAATCATTTAAAATTTAAAGTCTTTTTAAGAAGAAAAGAATAGCATTTTCAGGATGAGTTATAGCAGAATCATGGATTTAAAGCTGAAATGGAGCTGAAGCTATCAAATCCAACCCCTTAATTTTACAAATGAGGAAACTAAGGCTGTGGCCTTAATTTATCATGAGTCAAACAAATAATAAATATGAGCATTAAGTAAATAATTGATATGCTTTATTTTAAAGCCAGTTATGTCTTTTCCTTGTAAATTTCAAAATGTTTCAGAAATCTAAAGTCTCAGGGAAGAACTACCATTGGCCAAGAAAAGTTAGCTGAATTATTAAGGTGATTGTTATAGACACATACACATACACATATATATGTGTGTATATATATAAACATACACTTACAAACACATTTGTATTATGTATATATGTACATGTATATCTATATCAGTAATATATATATGTATATATATATATCATTCAGAAGATAGTCATTGGATTAACCCTTTTTAAAAATTCAAATAATATGCAAGTTTCCTTTAATCATTGATGTTTTATGTTCTCAAAAGAAAAAAGTGCTAATAAAAAGACAAAAAAAGCCATCTTATAAGTATAGTGTAGCCCAGATAAAATAGCATAGAAGCATGACAATTATACATCAATAACCTATTATTAAGATGTACAAAACATCACTCCAACATTCTCAAAATGAAAGATGCAACTCTTAATGCTTTTTTGACTCATAATAATAATGCATGTTTTACCCTTAGTAATCCATAAGAAATGGATTTCTAATAAATTAAAAGGCAATGACTCCCAAAATTAGTTATTTTCTCTTTCAAAGAATACCTCACAATTTAAGGTGTTTTATTTCTCCTTCTTTCTAAATGAACCTTATAAATATTATGTGACTTTGGGGGAATCTCTTTAAATTTATGGGATTTCAAAGAGGAGAAATATAAAGAATCTAGCATAAAATTTATATGCAGACATCATTCAAAGTTATCCATTCATTCAGTCATCAAACATTAATTAAGCTTCTACCACTTAAAAAGCATGATAGTAGGCCTGGGAGAAATTCAAAGATAAAATTGACACGGTCACTACATTCATGGATCTCACAGTGAAGAGAGTCAATAAGACAGATAAATATAAAACAGCTGAGAATATAACTACAATAGAAGACTACAAGATGCTATGGTGCAAAAGAGAATTCTGTAATTGGGGTCAGAATCTATGTGTCTGAACTACTGTGTGACTATCACTTTGACAATGGTCAAGTCACTTATCTCTCTCAGTTTTCCACATCTGGGAAATTAAGACAATAATATTTGTGCTATAAACCTTTTGACCTTATAAGAATTAGATGAAATCATGGATGGATATAAAATGCTTTATAAAAGTGTGTTTTATGATATGTGGTAAAGACAGTATTACCCAATTCTAATAATGGCTTCTTTACTGGTGTTCTACACTCTGAAACAACAGATGCATTAATTTTTTTAAGAGCCATGATCATGGCATTGCCTGGACAAAATAACATATAATAATGATGATATTTGCACATAGTTTTCTTGTTAAGTTCTATAATGTTGTTATCATTGCAACATTTTCTATACAAGATAGACCTCAATGCTATTTTGATACTAATAACTATCATGCATCCTAATGTCAACATTACAAACTAGGACTTCTCTAAAGGACATCTTCAAGTATCTTAGATTCTCCTTTAGAGAAATGTTAGTTTTTAACATCAACAGCCAAAAGGAACATTAGCAAATACTAATACTTTTATCTGAATACTGCTTGACTCCTACCTCTTGTCATATTTAATAATATTACAGATTGTTCTTTCTGTTCGTGTTTGAGAAAGGGCTACTGAGGTCCACAGTCATCTAGAATTCTCCTTGGATTTGTTCTCTCATCAGTATTTCCCATGTTTATCTATACTCATATTGACCCTCACTATACATTGTCATCCAACCTGTTGTCCAGGTTCATACATACATCGAAATATTCCTGGCAATTCTCTTTCCTTCACCCTCCACTCACACAGTTAACTCACCTATTCAGGTCCTTCCTACCACTTTTCTAGTTCACCATAGAGAAGGAGATTTCTTTGCTGACATTCCTTCTTCCAGACTCTTTCTTCTTCTCCATTCCATTCTTTATACAGCTACCAAAATATTCTTTGCAAGAAACAGATCTGATCATGTCATTCCCTAGCTCAAAAGCTTTCAGGCTTTTTATGCCATTGCCACTAGGAAAATACAAGTTTCTTATCTTAGCACTTAATGAGCACCATCATTTAGACTTATACTTTCAAGTCATCTAGGTAGGACAGTGGATAGATTGCCAGATTTGAAGTCAGGAAGACTTATCTTCCTAAGTTCAAATTTGACTTTAGACATTTATTTGCTGTGTGATTCTGGGCAAGTCACTTAACCTTATTTGCCTCAGTTTCTCATCTGCAAAAATGAGCAGAGAAGGAAAATGGCAGACCACTCTAGTATCTTTGCAAGAAAACCCCAAATGGGTTCACAAAGAGTTGGATGTGATCGAAGACCAACATTTTTTTTTGGTGGGAATGTAGAATTCATAAAGAATTTGGAGTGGCTTGCCATTTCCTTTGCCAGTGGAGTAAGGCAAACAGAAGGTAAATGCTTGCCCAATATCACACAGCTAGCAAGTTTATGAGATCACATTTGAACCCAAGCCTTTCTGACTCTAGGCCCAGCACCCTACTTACTGAGCAATCTACTGCCTAAAAACTACTGAGATCCCAGAATTTATAATTCATCTCTCACTTCCATGGATCTGAATAAACTATTTCCTACAATCAATCAGAAAACCTTTGTTGAACATTTACTATGTGCCAGATATTGCTCTATGTTGGAAATATCAAAAATGAAAGAAAAACAGACCAACCACAAAAACATTCTTCTCCTTCAATGAATTTATATTCTGTTAACATTATGCATGTTTCAGTTCAGAATTCTTGACTTCCTGCAAAACTCAACTCAAAGTATTATTTCCTCCAGGAAGCTTTCTCTCAACTACTTTTTCTCCCCTCCCAGTAGTTCGTATTCTCTTTCTCCTCAATTTTCTTTGTATTATTTTTAGCATGTAGCTGAATTTATTATGTATACTAGACTGTAAGTTCCTTCAGAGAAGAAACTCTTTTGATTTTGTCTCTATATCCCCAGAGATTAGTATCATGTCTTCTACATTGTAAGCCCTTCATCAATATTTGTTTTCTTGAGTTAAATTATTTATGGTTACCCTTAACCTCAAGCTGGCTCCTACTCACCACTTAGTATGATCTCTGCAACCTCCCTGTGATCTGGGTGATCTCATCCAGTGACTGTTCATGAATGCTAACTAATTTTAATTTCAGTTTATGAATAATATAATTAGTAAAGGGAATCTGCTGCCAAAATAAATTATAGCTGTCATCCATAGAAAATTAAATTTAAAAAAAAATTATCTACTGCTTTCTACTTAGGCCTATTAGCATGAATAAGTCAGATTGACTGAAGGAGTCTCATGAACCCGTGATGTTATTTCACTTGTCTAACATTTGCCTTTTATTTCCTATTTCTCTTAATTTGTCATTAGTACTGAATCGCTTTTGTAGACACTAAATATGCCAGGTTATCCATGGGATGCTTGGAGATCTAGTGATTATAAGCCTTCTCTTTCCACCCTGTTTCTATGATAAATTATCTAGGGCTAAATACAAGTAATGGGGCTAGTATAAAAAGTAGCTGACTGGGTTGGATTGGCTATAGCACTATAGGGTTTTTGTGTTTTTGCTCATCTCTAAAAGGCTTTATGTTTTACTGAGAAGTAATGGTATAAGTTACCATTAACTTATACAAAACATACTACCAAAACAGAAAATTGTAACTAACCTGAAACTAGAGTTTATCTGCTCTTGAAAAACTGAGTTGCATAGCAAAAGAAAGGCATCACAGAACTGGAGAGTATCTAACTTCCACACAAAGAAGAAGCCTTTACAAACACAATAACATCAGGGATGGGGAGAAGGAGAGAGGAGGGCAGAAGGGATTTTTTTAGGGTAAGACTAAAATGTTCAGGGGCAGAAAGGAATCATATGGAAAAGACTCGACTCAGAATCAGTTCATGGGTTTCAAGCTTCCTAATTTATTTTTTAAAACTTTTTTGAAATATATTAAGAATTTCAATCACTAGTAATTCTTTGTAATTCAATTTTCTACCTGCATTTTAATTCAATTGAAGAAGTCATTGACCATTTATCAAGAGCCTATTATAGCAAGGCATTGTGCCAGGTACTAGCTAGACAGAGATGAACAATATGATCCCTGCCCTCAAACACTTCACAATCTAATTGACAAAAAAAAAATACAAATAGATGTAATGCAAGGCAAAATGTTACTGAGGCCAAAAGGAAATAAGAAAAAAATTGTTGTTTGGAAAATTGTGAATGGAGATCAAATGGAATTGATATCACCAGAGCAGTCTTCAATTAAGAAAATAATTCAGAACGTGTAGATGAAAAGTACATTCCACATACTGAGAATGACCTGTGTGGGCCATTGCTGGACCTCCTTCTAATTTCCTATATGACTTTGCACAATTATCTTAACCGCCTTAGAATTTGATTCCCTCATTAGTAATATAAAAAGATTGAACTAGATGAATTCTAAGGTCTCTCCTAGCTCTTAAAAAAAATCTATGAGGCTTCATATTCTATTTTTCTTTGCTTTGCAAAGATTAAGACAAAGTGATTATGAATAAAACATAAATAATTAACTTGGTCCTATTTTGGAATTGGGAGACATCACTACAAGAAGTAAATTTAGGACAATTTAAAATATGATTATCTATAACATCTGTCTGATCCATCTCTTTCACTTTGCTCAGGTTCTTAGCCTCCCGAGTTAAGACACTCATCATCATATATATTATATATACACACACACATACATACACACATTAATACAAATACACACACACACATATATATATATATATACATGTATGTATGTATGTATAAATGTAATGCAAACTCTACAGACCAGCCTTTCACAGCTCACTAATCCCAGGTTCTTTTTCAATTTTTTTCCCCTTTACTATACTACTAATGGATAATTTGTGCATCTGTATACATGTTATCTTCCTCACTCAAAGGCAAACCTCTTGAGATCAGGTACTGATTCATATTCATCTTTGTACTCTTAGTATCTAACAGAACCTGGTACAGATTAGTTGCTGATAAATGATTATAGTCATGAGATAATAGATTTAGAATTAGAAGAAACCACAGAGGCATTCAAGTACAATCCTCCTCATTTTAGCATAAAGAAACTAAAATCTATAATTACTTTGTAACTTCTGAAGGTAGATTTGAATCTAAATATTTGGAATATAAAAATAAGTCCAGTATCTATTACTCTGTACTTTGTTGATTGATCGATCTTTCACCTCTATACATTCACATAAACAACCTCAATGTCTGGAATGTACTCCTTCATCTAAATTTTCAAAATCCATTTGTTAATTAAAGACTCCATTCAGATGATGTCAGTTCCATGAAGCCTTACTTGGTCTCCCTCCACAAATTTTCCCAAGAGCAATTTTTTCCTGCTTGCTTTTGCCTTCAGTCACATTCTACGTTTCATTACATTTATTTGTGCATGTGTGATATTTCACCAATTAGATTACGATCATGTTCTTTATCTCTGTCTAGGAAGTACCTAGCACAAAGTCTTGCTATAATAGATTCTTACTAAATGACCAATGAATTCTTCAATTGAATTAAAATGCAGGTAGAAAATTGAACTTATTACCCAAAGAAGAACTACTAATTAAAATATCAATTTATTCCAAAAAGCTTTTTTTTAAGAATAAATCAGGAGGATAGATCCATAATGGATCTTATTATGGAAATTAGCCTGTCTAAAGATTCTTCTCCAATTACATTTAATGATCATTTTGACATCTGTATGAAGGCAATTGTAACTTTTCCTTGATTCCACAATGAGAAATAAAATATCAGGCTAGAAGAAATATCAGTCTGACCTATTAAGATAAATCTTACATTTTTATGATGTCTTCAGAGGTCACATTAATGGAACTATTTCTTCTCTAATACAAGTGTAGATTTGAATTGCAAGGGGCAGAAGACTTCCTATATTGCCCTTTTCTTTTAGAGTAGCTCATAATAAATAAAACATTCCCAAATCTAGTAATAGTACAAATGAGGGGAGGAAATGAAGGTACTGGCTCTCCATTCCCTCATCAGTTTGCATTAAACAGGTTTGAGGTGGCAGAGTTAGAGATCTATTTCAATTTGGCTTCTTTTGACAATCCACATTGGGCCAATTACACACCAATTACATTCTAATATTAAAACCATGGTCATAAAATGTAAATAATTAGTCTTATTCCATTATATATGAGGAATGGGAAACCAAAAAAGCAGGGCGCCAAATTGAGCTCAAGGTCAGTATACATCTGCATGACTTTTTACAATGCAAATATAAAATAATGGTTCCTTGGCATTCCACCCAAGTCCCAGAGCAGATCCACTGGCAATTAAAAAACATATGTGCATAACTAGGAATCTTATTGCATTACCCATTTTATATTATTGCCATTGTCTTTCTAGTTGACCAAATGAAATGTCTTTTAATTAGGGCATTAAAAGTCTATCCACAGTACAAAAAATAAAATAAAATAAAATAAAGCCACCTTCGAATTTACACTGAAGCTGCATCTAGACATGCAAAGTAAAATGGAGAATTTAAGTAATTATCTGGGTAATTAATTCCCTCTCTCCCTTTTCCCACATCCTTTCCAATTATCTGGTTATTACAGGTAAAAGATTAGGGAGGGGTTTGTTTTTGCTTGAATTATCTAATAATCAACTCAATTCTCCAGGTCATTGATCCCACATTGAGGTCACCTCCTTGTTCTGTCCTAGAATGAATAAAACACAAAAATTTCCAAGACTCATACTGGTAGAGACCTAAATGTATTTCTTTATTCTTATTAAAATAAATTGTAGTAGAAGTCATTCCCTCCAGAGAAATTATACCTCCTTAAACCTTAATTTTTCTTGACAGCACTGTGTTACAGACTTTATTAAAGGAACAAAAACCAAAGCTGTTAACTCCAAAATCTATTCTGGAATGATGTATCCTATAAATGTTCACTTTTAAAACTAATATTACATGTTTGAAAATAAGTCTTTATAATTAAAAATAATAATGAATTCATTCAGTGCAGTTGAGAAAACAAACATTTGCTGTGGAAAAATACCCTTCTGCTGAAAGTTGCAAAAGATAATTTAAAAAAGCGATCTTCTGAAATTTCTTGTTTTTGCAGATAAAAGAGGTCACTGGAACCCTTCAAGAGGATGAAGAGGACACTATTATGGACAGTGGAGAACACTCTCCATTTCAAAACCACATAATAGGTACAAATTAATGTTTCCCTATTCAACTTTCACTATTGTGTCATTTGTATATGCAAAAATAGTCTCTGCTTTTGAAGTGGATGCATTACTGGAGTCTAGAAATCCATGTGTTAATGCAGCTCTTTTTTAAGCAATCCAGCTAGTACAGACACTTTTACTTCGTTTGCTTAGATAGCACTGGAGACCTGGGAGGGAAAAAGTAAAGGTGGTGAGATGTCAAGATCTTTATTAGGTCTTTATTAGGCAGTGTGGAATGAACAAAGCAGCAGAATACCAAGTACAGGAAAGTGTGAGTTCCCAATAAAAAAAGGAAGCAGAATATATATGCTTCTCATCTAATATCTCTAATTATGTACATTTGGCAGTTTTCACTCGAGAAAAACTAACCATACATCAATATTTCACATTTGGACCCCAAGAAGAATCTGTCTAAAAGGAATCCAGCTAAATACATATGCCAGAAATTCATTATTTGGTCTTCCCAAATGGAAATTATGATATATTTTGATATTAGAAAAAAATTTGAGAGGCAGCATGATGGTGGATAAAAGGTGCTACTTGAAGACAGAAATAGCTTGATTCAAGTCTTGCCTTTGACATATACTGACTGTGTGCCCTCCAGCAAGATGCATAACCTGTCGTAGCCCCAGGCAACTTTCTGTGACTATCAGATGCAGACAAATTCTGAATCTGCATCAGTGGATATAGTTTTTATGGAAGGAGTTTCTTCCACTGAATAAATGACAAATCTGAGCGAAAAGAAAATAAATAAAGCCCCTGGATTAAAGCCATATTCCTCACCTTCTTCCCTGCCCTCAAGGGAAAAAAAAAAAAAAAAAAAAAGTAAACTTGGAGATAGGCTCTTATTGGTTTTGAAAATTCTCCAGCCCACTCTCTTCTCTCTGGTAAAAGCCTCATTATAAAAATCCCCATTTCTTAAATGAATTTGGCTTATCAGCTACTTCTTTTAATTGTGCAGAACAAATGGAGTGCAGAAACCATAGTTCCTCAAGACAAAAGGCCTTTGCTGACACTTTGAGAATGTCTAGTAATGGGTGGTAACCAGGAGATTGAAGAGCTGTCAGCAGCTGTGATCCTAATAAGGAAATGCATGAGATAATAACTTTAACAGTGCCTGACACTCTTGGGGGAAATGTAGAATATGTTGTACTTAGAACTCAAAATAACTGAAAATTTGGGCATTTGGGGTTATTTTGATTTTACAAAGGATACCAGTAAAGGATTGAATCCTTTCCTATTCGGGCATATTAGAGATAATCTTAACTACCCCACTACAGTATATGTATGACAACTCTCACAGCTTTCTTGTTTTGGGATTTAATCAGCATCCATTGCTCCTGTCCTTTCCTGAGAATATCTTTGGCTGCTGGCTCTCAGCATCCACTCGTGCTGTCAGCTCCATGTTGGTATACTTTGCTACTGACTTCCTGCTGTACACAGCAGTCATCCGCAAACTATAATTTACAGTTTATCAGAATGAATTGATGTATCCCAACACTTAATGAGACTGGCACACCATTATTATTCTCTTCATTTGTAATTGGGGATACAAAACTCTTAACAAAATAGAGCTGAATGAGCATAGTCTGAATAAGAATATAATTCTAAAAAGACACCCTTTATTATAGTTGTCAATGTAAAATACTTAAATTGGTATCAGTTCTGCAAAGTTAACTAATGTGCAAGTTAAATATTATTTAACAACCTTCAAACTTGACACTATGGAAAGCATTGAAGTGTTACCATTTTTCTAAAATTAGGTGTTGTTGGATCTGTAAATTTAGTAACATGTGCATTTGTGACAGGAGCTGATCTTTTTAAAGGATACAATGATTGAAGTAGATTTAAATAGATTACTGACTGGATCGAGGAACAAAAATATATCTAGATTTTCACTAGAGTGAACATTTTTGTCTTCAGAAAAATAGAGCTACTTTGAGCTGACAAGAACATTGTCACTTAGTCTAGCTGACTGCTCCCAAGGCAAGGATCCAACTGAGCCAACTAACTTGAATTTATTTTTAATCTCTTCCCCTCCTTAAAGCCTATAGAAACTTCTTATTTAATTGCAATGACAGTAAATACTTTCTCAGGAAAAATGAATGAGAGACCACCACACCAAAACATCTAATTATCAGAAAACCAGAATTAGACTTCCTAATAACAGTTTTCCATCTATTGTGAGGTTTCCAAGTGGAAGAAACAATAAATTTAAATGCTATGGGCTAACAACCAAATGCTGACTAATGTCTGCAGCAGACGAGCAATTAACCAATTCATGAATCAGAGATCTGTTTGCATTTCTGATGTGAAGGGTGAGCTTGTCTTAGATTGGGCAAAATAGTATGGCTTAATTACAAAGTCATTACATAGAAGAGTTGGCTGATCAGCATCCCTGATGTGAAATAGAAGACGTGTGAAATGAAAACAAACTTGTAGATATTTAGGCATATTTTTTATTCATAACAATTTGAATCAGTACAAGCACTCACATTTATGAAAAAGGATTAGTCTAGATGTTGTCAGTGTAACATATAATACATTTGCTTACTGTCCTTCTGTGCTGTTGAACTATGACAGATCATATTTATCAAATACAGGCTATCCCAGAAATCCCATGCAATTTTAAGCTATTAAACATATTAAAATTTAAAATCACTACACTGAGACTTTTAGGAAACCCTATGGATTCTATATGTATCATCCATTGGCTCATTCCCCCACTCTACTATAGCACTGAAAAATTGGTTCTCTGAAGGGAGCATCGCTGGTTGCTATTTTCAGGGTCCTAGAGGTAATCCTTAGGTGGCTATACTTCTAACACAACCTCCACTTGGGAACTTCCCCTTAACAATCATTTTGTTAGCTCTTCAGCCAAGATATTTACTCAATTAGTTTAGAAAAAGAAATAATTGCAAAGGATCATCTTCTAAACTAGAAGTGAATCCTCTCACCAATTCTCTTAATAAAGTCACAGGGAGGGAGGATGGTACAATGGTAAGAGAGACTCGTGTAGGTAATATACATAGGCAATGCAGCTCATGACTTCCAGTGGATCTTCCCAAGATTCCCTATAGGATGTGGTATCAATGATGGATGAGTCACTTAATTGACCTCCTGGGCTTTTTTTCTAGTGAAGTGAAATATTTGAGCTGTATGGGTCAGTCTGCTTCTGGATTGGGTCAAGCACAGATCATGACTATTGCTACTACTGGGCTGGATCAGACAGATTGTTGTACATAGCTATTTCCAGGCTGGTTCTGACAGATTACTCAGCTTCTCACTGTTACCAGACTGAACCATTTCAGGGAAGCTATTGCTGGAATAGGACAAGTAGGCTGTTCTTTCTCTGGGCTTTTCTCACAATTGTTCCACTGTTTTTTTTCTTGGCTTACTCTTTGATAGACAGCTAAAATCTTATACTATTTTCAACCACGAGCTCAGCGGGATGATACTGCAATCTCCTCAGAGTGCTCTTTCAGTGAAAGCAAGGGTTCTTAAACTGATATCTATTAATGTACTTTGTTTTGTTTTTTTTAAGCATTTTGATGATTGCATTTCAATGTATTTTGTTTCCTTTTTAATCCCATGTGTATAATTTGGGCATTCAGAAACATTATTGTGAGAAGGGGTCCCTAGGTATCACCAGATTTCCAAAGGGGTCCCTGACACAAGACGAAGAAACCCTGTGGTAGCAACATAGCATTTTCACACTCTCTTTTGATGTTTGCTTGCATTATGTTTTCCTTCTCAGATTTTTTTTTCTTGTAGATATGATTTTTCTTGTACAGCAAGATAATTGTATAAATATATATATATATATATATATATATATATATATATATATATACATAGTCGATTTGTCAAGTATTTTAACATAATTAACATGTATTAGACTTCCTGCCATCTAGGGGAGGACCTGGGAGGAAGGAGGGAAAAATTTGTAACAGAAAGCTTTGCAAGGGTCAGTGTTGAAAAATAACCCATGCATATGTTTTGCAAATAAAAAGCTTTAATTAAAAAAAAAAAAAAACAACAGAAACTCTGTGGTAGGACAATGACTTTAGACTAGCCTGGCAAAAACTTTTGGTCTTAGATGTCCTCAGAGATGGGGTTCTGAGATTCATCATCTCAAGCCAGGAGTAGTCAAGGTCTAGCCTTTCTAGTTCAATCCTTCCTGATTCAAAGCCAGTTCCCCTCAGAAAGAGATTCACATTTCACATCAGCTTATGGGCAAAAGTCTCAATTCAGCCAGTTACACTTTGCAGATTCCTTTTGGGGTTTTATGCAAAAGACCAGCTAGAGACAAAGTTAGGAATACAACCTACACCCTAAAGTCAAGTTCATTGTCTTTGATGGTCACAAATTGAAAGGCTGTCAAATCCATTTGTTCTAGTTGACTCTAGAGGCAGAAGCAGGAGCAATAAGTAGAAGTTGTATGGAGGCAAATGTAGGCTCAACATAATGAAAAACTTCACAACAGAGCTATTCAAAAGGGAAATCAGTTTTTTAGGCATTAATGGGTTCTCTCTCACTGGGCATCTCCATTCAAAAGCTAGGTGATTACTTATGTGTATTATAATAAAGATTCTTTTTCTGGTGTGGCTTACACTAGCTGACTACTGAAGTCTCTTAAAACTGTGAAACTCTAACTCTATAAAGAGAATGGAACACAAAATAGAATAAAATGTTCAAACCACTGGAGACAATGAAAGTAGAAATGTATGCCTTTGTATCATGTGTAGCTCCTGAGAAACTCACACTAATCAATTAGCAAGCTTTTATCGAGTTCCTGTTTTGTACCTACTCTCACTACAGGTCTACAGGTAAATAATGAATCATTTAAGTTTACACTCAAATGTTTTTCATTCATTTATTCATTCCTTAACATAACAAACTTATTTTGAAAGTAAGCACATGGTATAGCAGATCCCTTATTTTTCAACAAGAACTAAGAATTATCCAAATCTAGCCTATATCAACAAATTCCACATTTCAGAAATGTGGAATTTGTTGATATAGGCTAGGCAAGAACTTAATGTACTTTCAAAAGTATTTTTTTAATTGGTGCTTTAATTGGTTGTGAATTAAGGTCTGAAATGATGATAGTCCAATGATAAATGATGATGATACAATGAACTTCATTGTAGGATTTACACTGTAGGATTACAGAATAATAAATGGTAAATCCTGTAGTGTTGACTGTTGGTGCTACAGCTTTAAAGGCAGCCATTACTTATGAGTGATATTGACAGAAAGAAAAGCTGACATGAGAGGAAAGAAATAAGGCATTATTTATTCACCATCAAAGTCCTAAAGGAATATGGTTCGTCTTCCCTTTATCACCTGTGGTTTACATACTTAGGATCAACCACAATAATGTATCATTTATTTTATCCCATATAGACTTTATCCATCTACCTAGAATATATTTAGGCTATTTCTACCATCAATGGATATGTATTAAATTAAAGAAATGCAAACTCATTTTCATTTTAATCTAAGAAAAATATCAGAAAGTAAATCTTCTGGGGACCAAATATTAAAATGAACTCCAAAGAAATATGTAAATTGTTTTTGTTATTCCTTTCTTTAAACCAGTGCTCTACTCCATTAGTAGAGATAATCAAGAATTTATTGTATAGGAAAAGCACTTGTGTTGTGAGAAAATTGTTATCTCCATCCTTATGATATTATTAGTCAGCAACAAAGAGTGCATAAGTTTGAAGCAACCCTCCATGGAACAAAAGTTATACCCTTTGGTAAAATGTACCTAATACTTCCCTACTTCTAAAATTAAAATACATATTCAAGTCAGAAGGACTGATATACTATAGCTGTCAATCAATTAAATCTCTTGATAATCATCTATCTTATTAGAGGAACATTACTGGTTTTCCCCACTGAGAATGGATTTGGAGAGGCTTAGCAGATTTTTTGTAAATAGAATGGCAATATTATTTTCTTTTCACTGAAATTATATTCCAGAAAATTAAATAAACTTTCAGAACTCCAGAAACGTAAGGTTATTTTAGTTAAATGTCATATTTAATTATAGAAAGGAAGAAATATCAACAATAAAAACAAAATGTGTATTGCAAAATAAAAATTTTGATAAACAGTTTTGATAACATTATATTGACTGCTGACTGACACCAAATTTAGAACTGCTAATGTTATCATCTTTTTAAATGATTTTTTAAACATGAGAGATTTAAAGTGATTTAAGTTCTATCAATAAATCTTAGGATGAGTTGATTTTAAATATTTAAACACCAAAGTGCCTGATGGTGTCATGGTGCTAACAAATTTGTTTGATCAGACTTCTAACTCTTTATTTCCTACTGGTCAGAGACAGAGTTACTTTTAACAAAAAATCAGCATAAAATTGTTTAACATAAAGTTGTTCTGGGGGCAGTTTGAGTAGAAATAGAATCATTTGTTTCCTGATTGAGCACAATCTACGAGAAATAACAAACATCCTCTCTCCTAATTTTAACAGCCTTCTTATTCAATATGTTTCCATTATCTATCACCTTTGCATGTGATCCTCTAATTTATGTGGTGTTAGAAATTGGACTTGTTAAAGATTCCTTCTTTAGTTGATGTTTTAATTCCAAGTACTAATAGATCAGTTTCTTCATTTCACAATCTATTCTTTATGTGAGGACTATATTTTTTGAATTATGGATTTCAGAAAAGCAATAGATAGCTCAGTCAACCTGAAAAGCATCCTCAGATTTGGCTATTGCTAAAGAAATGCTAATTATGATAAAATAATTCAACTGATTCATTAATCTAATGACATATGCAAAGGGACACTTAGTCAGCATCTTTTGAAGATAATATTAATTCATTGATTCACCCCAAAATTATTTTTTAACTCTTACTGTTTGCTGTTCAGCACTGTACCAGTTACTAAAGTTACATATTTGGATCAGAAGACATAGATACTTCCCTTCAGGAGCTTATTGATCTCTTTGAAACATAACTTGTTTGGTTCAACCAACTACTTTCCAGAGTTAAATAAAACACATACACACACACACACACACACACACACACACACACACACACTGCATGTAACATCTATATCCAAAATTAAAGTTTGTTCTTATTTCCATGATTTAATTGTTGTGGACAACTGCCCCTTTTATTTCAATATGCCTCCATACATTAGTAAGTAATTTTCATTAGTTGCTATGGCATATTGCTATGGTTTTCTGGTAAAAAAAAAAAAAGACTTCCTAAATTTAAGCAGGCTGATGCTCAGACAACAGATTCACAGCTCAACACTAGGCTCATATTCAAAGTCTTTCCAGGTTGGTTTTTTATGTTCCATGGACATAGTCTTGGGGTATATCCATTAATAACCTTGGGAGATAATGAACTTCATTGTAGGATTTACATGAATAAAAAATGGTAAATCCTGTAGTGTTGACTGTTGGTGCTACAGCTTTAAAGGCAGCCATTACTTATGAGTGATATTGACAGAAAGAAAAGAATTGTACAGTTGTATCTACTTTAGAATAAAAGAATAGCCTTCTACCTTTTAATATAATCTGTAAAATGTGAGGATGGACTAGATAAATTTCTGGTACCATATATGTAGTTTTAACCTATCATTTTTTAATATAAAAGTATCTTCACAAGCCCTAGAAGATGTGCTACAAACTATGTTGGATTTTGTATAGAATCTCTGCTCTCTTTGTATTGATACTTTATTTCTGACTTTCCAGAACATAGCTCTTCTATATTGTTCCTTAAACTCTAATAGTTTTTGGTAATGACCTACACTTCTGTTTGGGGCACCCCTACCCTATCTGGTCATTTGTCTTAGTACTTCACATCTCCAATAACTAAATTCTGCCACCACTTGAATAATACAATGTTTCTGGTTCTTTCTTAACTTAGAAACTTCCAATCTTAGTCTCTCCTGGAATCTAACTTGGGAAGGGAGCCCAAAAAGATATATCCATAGCCCTTTCCCAAAGTAGGAAAAGAGGAAATATGTAAAAGTTCAGAGAGAATAAACCAATATCAAATAGGATGATTGAAGAAGGTTTTGTGAAGGAAGTGGAATTTAAGGTAAGCCATAAAGGATGGGTTCAAATAGCTAAAAAGATGAAAAGGGGAACACAAATAAAGGTTGAGGTCTGCTTCAAGGAGGATCAGCATGGTGTATGAGATCCTTTTCAGACAGATCTGTGCTTTTAATATATTTTAGTAATTGGCATTATATGAGAGGGAAAGGAGAAGGGGGAAGGGAATTTTGGTGAAGGTCCTGGTTGAAGAAGACAAACAAAGGTTAGATTAATCTATCATGAGAATCTATGAGGATTATTGTTTTGTTAGAGAACAAATATGCAGAAATCTAAGAACTCAGAAGTTTAAAAAGCCAAAATACTTTCATATATATTCCCCAAACTCAACATTCTTCCTAGAAACTTAGATTTTTAAAAGATTTCTTGCAGTACTTGACAATATGAAATATCCAGTCAAGATTACCCTACACTGAATGTACAATGTGCATCTGTAGCCAGTGAAACTATAGCTCATAAGCCATAATCAATATGCTTACCTTTATTAGCCTGAGCATAACTAATTCAAATAAGAGACATTTCATGAAATAATAGCCAAAAAAGTAACAGTGAAACATTTCCTTCAAAAACCTGGGGCAGTATCCTAAAAACTCATATATCATCAGAAGGAAGATGGGTCATTCAAACCTCCAATTCTATGGGATTGTTGGCATTTTCTGGTGATCACAGTCCACTGCTCCTATCAGGCCTCTTCTTGCCGATTTAGTAGGATTTCTCTGTAATACTGACTTCAGCTGACACACACACCTATAAAGAAGCACTTAAAATTACCCTTAGTTAAGCATTTAAGGCCCTTCTTAAAATGTAAATGCTCTTTAGGAGGTAGACATATTAAAACTTTACAGGCAATTAAGGAAATTAACAAAGTACCTTAGTAGAAATATGTTTCTCAAATGTTCAAAGTGTGGAAGAAACAGATAGAGGATTGTGTGAAGATGGGATATAGTGTTTAACTGGGCAACTAAAAGTGCATCATGAGGGTACTAAAAGAGCAGAGGGGGTACCAACAGAGAAAAATAGGATGAAAGCGTTTTCTTTTTTCATAGTTTTGCCTGTGATTATATCTGGTGCTAGACTTGATAAAGTATAAGATAAATTCACTGCTTATCTAGTTTGGCAGCACCCTAGAGCCCTCCCAGCTATCTCAAGGAAGCAGGGTAAAATTCTTCAATCAAAGCTTATTGCAATTAATTTTCATTTTTAAAAATAAAGTACAACTCATGTCCATAATATTCTAATTCTTTAAAAAAAGACAAAATTTATAGAGGCAGGAGGGACCTAGAAGATATGCAATTGTAAAAAGGGAAAAAAATGCTTTCAATTGCAGAGGGAGATAACAGAAGGCTGCTTGAAGTAGATGGTACCTGGGCAAAGTCTTGAAAAAAAAAAAAGGTTTCTAAAAGGCAGAGGTAAAAAAGAAATATGCTACTGTAGGTATATGATGAAGGAGAAGAATCCATAAAAAGTTATGGAAAGAGGAGATGACAAGGGTAAAACTGGGGGAAAATGGTAGAATTTGACTGGAAGAAATGAGTGTCAAGAGGGCTTCTGTGAAATAAAGCTATGAAGAGAACTTGGAACCAGGTTGTGGACAACTTTAAGTTCTAAAGGCAAAAGAATTCATATTTCATCTAACTGATAATAGCAAGGTACCAAAGATTTTTCAGGGAGAGCGTCGCATGTTCAGACCTGTACTTTAGAAAAATTATTTTGATTTCTGTGTAAAAGATGAATTGAAGATGGGAATGAGTGGAGACTTTTCCTATAACACTGTGTGAAGGAGTATGAGTATCATTATTCCCATTTTATAAATAAGGAAACTAAGGTTCAGACAATTTGAAACACAAAGGACAGAGATCCCTCATTGTATGCAAATTATCCAATATCACAAAGCAAAGCTCTGCTGAATTAAAAAAAAAAGGACCTTTGCTTAAAAGGAACCAGTAACCCATATATAAAACTGTGAAACCAACTACAGAATACCTGTAGAAATTCAACCTGATGGCTACCCCTAGTCATCTCTTAAGTAATCATGGATTGGTGAGATCTTTAGCAGATTCCCTGCCACATCAAACCTTTATTCATGCTCATCCTACTTCAACTTGTACTTCAACTATATCACTTATTAGCATCTCCATCAAAGGTGTGCAGGCAGGAGGGAAGGTGAAGTATCTTGCCTCCCCCAGACCATTTAGTTATTCTGGTCAGAGACTTACTGGTGAAAGAAGAAGTTAAAAACTGAGATTTGTGGATGATCTGAACACTTCAATCTTCCTACTTCTGCATCCCCACAGATTCTACCATATACTTTTCCTACAAAAGAGTTATAGTGCTGTAGTTTGGATGCTGTTGAAGTCAGCAGCTTTCTATCTGCCTGAGGGGAATACAGACAAGAAGAAGCTAGTGGCTGGGAGGTAAAGATGAACAGGCCCAGGGCTGCTATTCCTGCCAGGGAGGAGTTGGTTGTTCTGTAGAAGCTTCACAATCAAACTGTTCACAGAACTCGATCATAGACACTTAATGAAAATCCACCTCAATTAAGGTGATACATGCATCAAGGCCACTGGGGATTTACACTATGATATGTCCATTAAGTCTGACATGTTTGAATAAATACATTTGCTTTAGAGCAGTTTAAAGTGCTTGGAAGAGATTAGGCGAGGGCTGTAACAAATTATGAAGATAAAAATGGAGTTCTATAATGAGTTACATGTCACAGGGAAAGAGGTGAAGAAATTGAGATTAGGAATGGAAGTGCCCTTTATCTAAGGAAATCACCAAAGAAGGAAATGTGTGAGAAGAGGAAAAAAAGAGGTGGAGGAGGAAGAAAAAAAATCTCACTGATATGTCTGTTTAGATGTGATTTCATTAAAACTAGATGTGCCTAATGAAGTCATATCCAACCAGTAAGGGTTTAAACTACTACTGAGAAAAGCATCTCTACAGAAATGCTAGTGCCAAAGGAAAATAACTTATCCAAGTCAATCTTGACTTCTTTCATCAGACCATTGATGAAATTTGAGAAGAGTCATTTAACAATCATCTTATCACTGATACAGTAGTTGATCCACTCATTTTACACACTATCAGATAATGAGACTATATTTGCTTTATCTTTCATTCAGTGACCAAGGGAAGATGCCAAGGGTTAAATGCCTTACCAAAGCCGGAGGGGAAATGGGTACAAGGAGGTGGAGAAGAAGGGGAAGAGTAGAGAGGTTACCAATGTATAAACTTTGTTCTAAGCAAGCCTATAACATTAAACCAGTTTCCAATCTGTTTCTCATGTTGTTAAAACTGATACTCTACAGATGGGATTATTTGATCAGAGGAGCAGTGAAATTCTAAAGAGAGGTTTCCACAGGCCCTTGATAAACAGCCACAGCTTGTAACTCAATTGGGTCAACTTCCAAAAAAAAGGAAAATGTGCTTTGAGTTGGCTTCCCATTCCCTGGAAAATCTGTCATGGATTTTACTTTCTTTATCCACTTGTGAATCAATTCTAAGCAAAGGGGACCATTCTGAGAAGGGAATAGTTTCTCTTCTTTATAACACCTTGTTTTTCCACAAGTGCCCCCCATTATCATATCAACAAGTAATGTTCTATTGTCTAGGAATTGTATGTTTGATTCTGCATTAAACATTTGCCTAAAGCAGCAGGTTTCCCAAGAAACTCAAATATTAGTAGATAGCTTGTTCCTTCTGGGTTTAGGATGCAATCAGAAAAGAGTGTCTAGAAGAGAGAAGAACTAAGAGATTTAGTCTTACCAATCCAAACTCCACCCCAGTTTAGTAGCCTTGGAGAAATAACTGGTCCAGATAGGCCTGAAGCATAATGAATAAACACACACACACACACACACACACACACACACACACACACACACACTCTCTCTAAAAGAAATGACATTTTTTCTGTATTTTCTGAAAGATCAGTGTTAATTTTAAAGGCTTCTATAAAGTAATAATCACCTTTTTTATCTTACATGTTTGGGCATTATTGCTTTATAGTTAATAAGAATGAAAACAATTAACTTAAAAGAAAGTTATAGGCTTGCTTCATTTAGAGTTAACAGAAGAGGGGAAAAACTGAGTACATAGGTAGCACTGGCAAAAGGCAGTCTTGAGAAAGCAAAGTTAAAACAAGGAAAGCAATTATCACTGATTCACAGAACATGACTTCCTAGGAAAAACTAGTTATAAATAGATGCCAGTCTCTAACAACAGAGCAAGAATCAAAATGAGACCTTGTATCTACTACCAAAGGAGTTTTGAAGGAACTCAGGACAAGAGGGAGGATAGGAGCAACAATTATCAAAGAGAGACTTATAAGTAATTCATAAACTTAAAAATAGAAGAAATTCATTTAGAAGTTACCTTCAAGTAGAAAGAAGCAAGCTTAGCCCTCAGCAACATACTTTATAGTTTTATAACTATAAAGATGTTTTATAGTTTTCAAATTATTTCATGTGTTATTTCAGGTGGTTCTTACAGTCTTATAATAGGCCATCAAATATTACATCAATTGACAGATTAAAAAATGAAGCACAGAGAAGTGAAATGATTTGCCTACTATCATACAATTATTGACTAGACCAAGTTTAGTACAAGGGGCTCCTAATTTCCAACTGAAAGGACGAACTGTTCTAAAAGTCAATGGTTATACATTCTAGAAATAGAAAATTGTGTCCAGAACATCAACATTATCTTCCAAGTCAAATAAACCTCGTGGTAGAAAAAGTTGACCCTTTCATTCTCCCCAAAAATGGATCATTTGGTATAGATATATTGAGAGGATCATAGGTTTATCAATAGAAAGTACCTCAGAGGTCACCTAGACCAAAGCTTCTTAAACTTTGGATAGCAACCCTATATGGGATTGCATAACTGAGAGTAGGGATTGCAAAATTATGATTTATTATCAATAAATGTTTCATTGGTATACCTATTTTATATACATGTATACCCAGAGTCATGTAAAAATTTCTCAGGTGAAAAGGGGTCACAAGTGGAAAAAGTTTAAGAAGCCCTGACTAGACCAATTCCCTTATTTTAGAGGTGAGGAATCTGAGACCCAGTGAGATTAAGTGGCCTGTCCAAGACCATAGACGTAATAAACGGTTAGGGTGAAATTTGAATCTAGGTCCTCTACCTACAAATATAGTATGTTTTTACATTGCATGGTGACATCCAAAATTAAGTATATAACTCCAGCTGTGGTATGCTAAAACTGTCAGTAAGCCTTGTTGTGATCGCTATGCCTCTTGGCACTAACAATGGCCTTTTTTGTGGGTTTTCTAATAGTATTTTATTTTTCCAAATACATGCAAAAGTAGTTTTCAACATTCTTCTTTGCAAAACCTTGCATTCCAAATTTTTCTCCCTTTCTCCTCTCTCCCCTCTCCAAGACAGCAAGCAATTTGATATAGGTTAAACATGTGCAGTTCTTCTAAACATATTTCCATATTCATCATGCTGCACAAGAAAAATCAGATTAAAAGGGAAAAAAAAAACATGAGAAAAAAAATCCAGCAATCAACCACCACAATAAAAAAATGAAAATACTATGCTTTGATCCACATTCAATCTTTATAGTTCTCTCTGTGAATGTGGATAGTATTTTCCATCCCAAATCTATTAGAACTGCCTTGAATTAGCTCATTATTGAAAAGGGCCAACTCTGTCACAGTTGATCATTGCATAACCTTATTGTTACTATATACATTATTTTGGTTCAGCTCACTTCACTCAGCATCAGTTCCTTTAAGTCTTTCTTTCCAGGCTTTTCTGAAATCAACCTGCTCATCATTATTTATAAAACAATAATATTCCATTATATTCATGTACTATAACTTATTTAGTCATTCCCCGACTTGAATGGCCTTTTTTTTGACAGCCATATCATACTATTTATTGACTTGTATTGAGCTTGTTGTCCAATAAAACTCCCCATATCTTTTTTCAGATTAACTTATATCTGGCCACCCAGCTACCCAACATGAACTTGTGAAGATGATTTTTTTTTTATCTTGAGCATATAACTTTACATTTTTCTCTGTGAAGTTTTGTTTTAATTCACTTAGCCCATTTTTCTCACCTATGGAAGTTATTTTGGATCCTGGCTCTATCCAAGATAACAGAGACAATACGTTATCTCTTTCAGCTTTGTGCCATTTGAAATTTGACAAGAATGATGCAGGGAGTTGAGTCACTGATAAAAATGTTTAATTGCACAAGATCAAGAAGAGATCATTGAAGCCCTAGTACAATGCATATACTGTCTCTCATTTGCTTTATCTTGTTTTGACAAGCCAAGCAACATCTTCTTTCCATCCTTTTCTTCCTGGGTGTCCTTTGTGCTATGTGGCTCTCTGTCTCTCTCTATCTCTGTCTATCTTTCTCTGTGTTTCTCTGTTTTTCTGACTCTGCCTCTCTGTGTCTCTCTGCCTCTGTCTCTGTCTGTCTCTGTCTCTTTCTCTGATTCTGTCTTTCTGTCTTCCTCTTTCTCTTCCCCTCCTGTTTTTGTGCTGCCTTTCTATCTGGCTCACTCTGCCTCTTTCTTTCTCTCTATGGTGTATCCTCTGTAGTGAGGGTAAAAATAGATAAATAAGAGTCATTGAAGATCTCCCAACACTTGGTAAATTAAGCTGGGGGCATTCAAACCCCAAGTCAAAACTAAAAGGAATTTAGCACTCATTCATTGAATGCTGTGCTCCAGCATCAGAATTCCTGTTCATGGAACCAGAAGACTACTGGAATGGAAAACTTGCTTAGCTCTATAGGGCAGTTGTTTACATAATTTTCTAAACCTTGCAAAAAAAAAAAACCTTGATGATTATAGACAATGTTGTCACATAAATAATCAGGGATTTACATGCTTTAGTGACTCCTAAATTACAGGAACTTATTCATCCTGACATGTTGAAAAAGACTAATAATTTCTTTTTTAAAAATATGGTATGTGCAACAATTGTTTAAATTCTACTGCTACTATGTAGACCATTTCATAGGAATTAGTGCATCTAGGTAGTTCAGGGGAAAGAATGCTGAAATTAGTCAGAAAAACCTGAGTTCAAATCCAGCTTCAGAAATTTACTAGCTATGTGACCCTAGGCAAATCATTTAATTCTCTTTATCTAAATTTTCTCATCTGTAAAAGTAGCCAGAGAAGAAAATGGCAAATCTCTCCTGTAGCTTTAGTAAGAAAACCCCAAATGGCTTCACAAAGTGTCTGATATGCCTGGAAAATGACAACAACTGGTCTTGAAGGAATCTTAAAGATTATTTGATTCAACCCTCTAATTTTTACAGCTGAGGAAACCAAAAAACAGATAAGGGATTGCCCTGTCTAAAGTGACATAGAGTGCAAAGAGCAAAAATGGAATTTGAACCAAAATCATCTGACTCATATTTATTGATCTTTTCCATTACACCTGCCTCTACCAGCAGACATTTTTAAGTTGGATTCAGCTGCATACTTGTACTAAAATAAGGGTCAGAAATCCTCAGTTATCATTTCAGTGCTGAATTCTCACTACATACTCTCAGACAAGTAATTTTACCTCTATTATTACTTTTTCTGTCTACAAAATGGGGGGATCAAACTAAACAATATCCAAGATGTCCTTCAAAATGAATATTCTCTAGATCTATGCAGCAGATATCTAAGGTCCCCTTTAGCTCTGAATCTATAACCCATCATCCTATAACAACATAGCATGAAAATCTCAATAGCCCATAAAAGCCAACACTTAAAGCTAGAACTGTAAGAAAAATCCTGGTTGGCAGGAAGATTTGTTATATGTTCTGTTTGGCTCATTGAGAATATGTAGAAACATATGGCAAATAGCATTTTTTATGTAGTAGGACTCAAACAAATGTTTGTTGAGTTGAAATAAACAATAATTCTACTACTTTGTTGTATCTGAAACTTCATCTGTTTTTTGTTGCACACCTCTATCCCTTAATTTCTTTCTGTTCTTATTCTTTTTTGTATTTTCTGTCTCTTTGTCTCTGTCTCTGGTTCTCTTTATGTGTCTCTGTTTCTCTCTGTCTCTGTTTCTCCATTTTTCTTACTCTTCCTCTCTTTGTCTCTCTGACTCTATTTCTGTCTCTATCTCCATCTCCATTTCTGTCTCTATCTTTATCTCTGTCTCTATCTTTATCTCTGTCTGTCTCTTTCTCTGATTCTGTCATTCTGTCTTCCTCTTTCTCTTTTGTGTTGTCTCTATGTCCGTCTCTCTCACTCTAACTCTTTCACTCTGTTATATCTCATGTCTGTCCATTTGCCTCTCTCATTGTCATATCACCACATTGCCATGAGTTCAGTTATTATCACCATTTGGATGATTCAAATCTATATATCCAGTCATTATCAAGATACCTTTTATCTCCATCTAAACATCTATTAGGCTTCCAAACTCAAAATATACACAAAAGAATTCATTATCTTTTTAAAATATAACCATTTTCATGACATCTTTATATTAAAGAAAATATTCCCCTTCTAGTCATCTAGAGTCATAACTTCAAAATTATCCTGGGCTCCTCACTTTTCCTCACCCTTCAGATTCAGTCAGTTTTCAGTTGTTGCCAATGCTATCTGTACTACCCATCTCACTTCCCTTTGCTATATCTCTGAGTTTGGGTACAATACTGTGTGACTGGAAGAACGAGAGTACTCTTTGTAAGAAAAGGGAGATTCACACTATTGATTACAGAAATGCAAATTAAGATAATTCTGAGGTATTACCACATACTTCTCAGGCTGGCTAATAGACAAAAAAAAAGATAATGATAACTATTGGAAGGGATGTGGGAAAACTGGGACATTAATACATTGCTGATGGAATTGTGAACTGATCCAACCATTCTGGAGAGCAATTTGGAACTATGCCAAAAGGGCTATCTAACTGTGCATATCCTTTGATCCAAAAGTCTCTATTGAGTCTGTATCCCAAAGAGATCATAAAAAAAGGGGAAAAGGACATGTGTAGTGGTAAAAAACTAGAAACTAAGTGGATGGATGCCCATCACTTGGGGAATGACTGGATAAGTTATAAAAATGACTTATGAATGTATGGAATATTATTGTCCTATAAAAAACCAGCAGGATGATTTCAGAAAAGCCTGGAAAGGCTAAATTAAGTGAACAGAACCAAGAGAATGTTGCACACAGGAACGACAAGATTATGTGATGATCAACTGTGATGGACTTGGCTCTTTTCAACAATGAGCTGATTCAGGCCAATTCCAATAGACTTTTTTTTTTTCTGAAGCAATTGGGGTTAAGTGACTTGCCCAGGGTCACACAACTAGGAAGTGTTAAGTGTCTGAATTCAGATTTGAACTCAGGTCCTCCTGACTTCAGGGCTGGTGCTCTATCCACTGTGCTACCTAGCTGCCCCTCCAATAGACTTCTAATGGAGAGAACCATCTGCATCCAGAGAGAGGTCGGTCAGGACTGAATACATATGACAAAATAGTATTTCCACCTTTTTTGTTTTTGTTTGCTTGATTTTTTTTTCCTTTCTGATTTTTTCCACTTTTGATCTGATTTTTTTTATGCAGCATGATAAATATGTTTAGATGAATTGCATGTTTTATCAGTTAGATTATTTATTATTCCCATATTACAGATGTAAAAACCGAGGTTCACTGAAGCAAGTATTTTACCCAGTCACAACTAGAGTGTCAAAATCAAGATTGAAAGTGAGTGCTTAGTCTAGTGTTATTTTCAATATGCCATGCTGAATTATAAATCTGATATCTCTCAGTCCTGGCACTGGCTTTCGAAATGGCATGATGAGTAGGTTTGGGTAAGTCAATTAACTCCTGCTCTAATCTCAAAACACTCAAGTCAACTACCACAATATTACTGATAAGGATGCCTATAGAAGAATGGCAAAGGGGTTTTCTTTTTTCAAATACAATATGCTCCCTAAGTGCTAAATAGCAATAATGTTATTGAAAAAATGATATCTTTATATAATATGATATGTAATTAAAATATTATGTATTTAAATGGAGTTCCTTTAAAATGGGGAGTGCCTTGTATCACAGACATTAAATACAGGCAAAATGTATCCTGGAAATATGAAAAAAAAAGTTTGCATTTTTCATTTTTTAATCATTATAGTATGTCACAAATATCAACTCCTTGATTATATATAATTAAATTTTAAACAAGATAATTAGAATATCAGCTTGTTAGAAGAATCTGAATCACTCTTATCTTCCAAAGTGCCTGCAGGTTCTATTTGCTTCATTTGATCTAAAGACAGCTGTCCTGAAAGAATCCTCAGTTATAAACTGGGATTTGAAGAAATGAAGATCGAGGTGGGGGAAGATCTTCAGTTCTTTCAATTCCTGGTGTTCACATTCATGCCAGAATCTCATAATTGGCATTTTAAGCAAAGCTACCATGAGGACAGAACTAATAGAGCCTACTTTATTAAAAGCTTCATTTAATATTTATGTACCTTTCATTTTATCCCCCTGGTTTTATGTGAATAAACACAACTACTGATTTTCACCAAAGTAAATCTAGAAGGAAAATTCTATTCCATATACATAAGGGCAGAGTGCATCTTTCACAAACAAGCCCTGCTCACCTTGGATTGGCACTAAATGAAAGAGAGAGTCCTGGGCTGGGAAGAAAGGGCAACTTCATCACAAAAGGCTAAGTACCTACATATTCCATATTTATTCATTAGACATTAATGTATCTCTATCAGGGAGAATTTTTTTTAATAGAGATCTTCTGCTAAGGGCAAAAATGATGACTTCAAGCGTGCATGAGCTACTCCTGCTGAAATCAGTGGGAATTACTTTGGGAGGAGATAATCATGATGACTACCAGAATCACAGTTTGCAATTAAAGAGATAGACCATTTGCATGTTACAACACTTTGAAAGGAGATTGGACTTTGCAGAAAAAGTGTACTCCTTTTAAGGAGTACAACATGTGCAGTAGTTGGTTACATACATTCAAGAAATGTACATGCTTTTGTACATGTTTGTATATTATGTTTACATGTGAGAAAGCCTGCAGCTTATAACTTAACAGAGTCATAATAAAGTCAGGAATTAGGTAATAAAGGTAAGGGTAGGATTTGTTTGAGTAAGTTGATCAAATCAACCTATTCCATTTAATGTAAATGATAACTTAGTTACGTAAAGAAGTGTTTCAACAATTATAAACCTTAGATGAGAAATAGCCTTTGAAAAAACTGGAGTGTCTGTTGACAGAAAGAGTATTTAGACTAGCTGAGAAAATTTGGTTATGTTCTATGGTTGGCTATAAAAATATAAGACCAGTTGATAACTCAGAGTATCTGAGCATCTAAAGAAGATGAACTAAGGATAATCGGGATATAGGAGAGGTTCAGTTTTATATGTAATGTGGGAACAACACTTAGGAGTATTGTTGTCTTTATTGCAAGATGTATGTTTGATACCTCTGTATAAATATAATTTTTATTCCTCTCTGATTCATTTGACTCTTTCCTTGAATCTTTCTAATTCATTTTAATTTAATTTATGTCCTCCTATAATTTTATTTTTACATTTTTGATTGTTTTCTTTTTTTGATTATACATACACATTAATTTTTAAATACACATTTCTTTATGAATCATATTGAGAGAGAAAAATCAAAACAAAAGGGAAAACCACGAGAGGAAAAAATCAGAAGAAAAAGGGGAAAAAAGTGAACATAGCATGTGTTGATTTACATTCCTTCTCCATAGTTCTCTCTCTGGATACAGATGATGTTTTCTATCCAAAGTTTATTGGGACCGCCTTGGATCACTGAATTGCTGAAAAGAACCAATTCTTTCATAGTTTATTGTTGCACAATCTTGTTGTTATTGTGTACACTGTATTCCTGGTTCTACTTGTTTCCTCAGCATCAATTCATGTGAATCTTTCCAGACTTTTCTAAAATCAGCTTGGTCATCATTTTTATAGAGTAATAATATTCCATTACTTTCATATACCATAACTTATTCAGCCATTCCTCAATTAATGGGCATCCATTCACATTCCAATTATTTGCCACCACAAAAAAGAGCCACTACAAACATTTCATCATCTTCTCTCAACTGAGCTTCTGTCAGTCATCTTCTACCACCCTTGTAAGCAAATCAGCTCTCTAGCCTAAGCTCTACTTATCTCATTCTTGTCAACTTTTTTTAAAAATGTTATGTTTTTTCAATTTAACAAGCATTTATTTTCTCATCCTCCCATTCCTCCCACTCTCTGCCTTGGGGAGAGGAAGAGGGAATAACCTTGCAACAAATCTGCATAATGAAGCAAAATAAGTTTCTGCATTATCTATGTATGTCTTATTTAAAATCTACTCTAAAACTTTAACTTGCTTCTTCCCAACTTCTTTCTCTCCAGCTAACATCATTTTTCACTTTTATAGTCATTTTTCAAAGACAGTTGAAATGATTTTCTTTTTCCTTAAGAATCCTTCAGTAGCACCTACTTATCACTACTAGTTCCAATTTTCTGTACTTGGGCCAATGTTACTTGTCCTGCCATCAGTTAGGTTCTTCTTTAGTCTTTGTTTTTTACTTTCTTCTTTTTTTTTCCTCACTAGGATTCAAATTGCCTAGAGAATAAAGAATACATTTAATATTATTTGATATGTAATATTTTTAGTTTGTGCTGAAAGGGCAGGCTTGTGAAAGTTGACCTTAGTGGTACCAACAGGTGTTCCTAACAATGCTTTTTGAAATATTATTTATTGCCCATGGGGATAAAAAATAAATGATTATCCCAGATCCCCACTGAACTTTCTGAAAAGTTCTGGTGATTTTCAGAGAGAAAATATAAAAAAAAAAACAAAGAAAGCTAGTGGTATGGAATTATTTTTTAAAATAATATTTTCCCAATTATGTCTTAAAACAATTTGATATATTTAAAAATATATATATTTTAATTCCAAATTCTTTCTCTCCCTCTCTCTTTACCCTTTCCACTCCCTGAGATGGAAAGCAATCCTTTCTATTTTATACACATGTAAACATGTAAAATATTTCTGTGTTAATCATTTTGTGCAAGAAGATAGTGCAACAACAAAAACCTGAAAAAGAGCAAATTAAAAATCCCCAATTAAATACCAAATTGGAAATCCTGAAAAATCAAAGTAGAGATAAATGAAATTGAAAGCAAGAAAATAAATTAATAAATAAAACTAGAAACTGATTTTATGAAAAAGCCAATAAAATAGATAAATCATTGATTAATTTGATTTAAAAAAGGGAAAGAAGAAAAACAAAATACCAGCATAAAAAATGGGGGGAAAAGAGGAGCATTGGTGAATTTATCAGCAATGAAGGGAAAATTAAAACGATTGTTAGGAGCTATTTTGTTCAATTATAGCCAATAAATTTGACAATGTAAATAAAGTGGAAAAATCTCTACAAAATATATAAATTACTCAAATTAACAGGATAAATAGAATACTTAAATAACCCAATCTTAGAAAAAGAAATTGAGTTAGAACAGACCCCCATCTAGTCTAGATGAAGCTAGATGGAGCTCATCTAGTCTAGACTCTTCATTTTGAAAAAATTGATACCCTCAATTTTGAAATAATTTGTTCCAGGTAACCAGGTGTTAAGTAATAGGATCAGTTTTGAACACCAGTATTGTGGACCAAAAACTAGTGTTCTTTTCTACCAAATGCTGTGATCTCCATAAAATAATATAAACAGAATCAAAGATTTTTAAAAATAAAGCCCTTCATGGACACCATCTCAATAGTTACTAGCTCTGTGTCTCTAAACCATTTCTTTATATATGACTTGAACTCCTCTGATTTCTGAAATCACTAGGCACAATTTTTTTTTTAAATTCTTTCCTGTGGCTGTAGTCAAAGCATAGAATGATCTATAGGTACTAAGTAGACATTTTCTAACAGAACTGAGTTTACTTTCACACACTTGTGTGAAGTTTTTGGCTTAGAAGTTTAAACCCCAGTCCTACCCATAGGGACTTTTTATCCATATTCTAGAACTAGAAATGGGGATTTGATTTTATGACAGGATGACATATTATCCTAACCAGTATAGATAATGAGAGGTAGGTAATATGGTAGATATAATGTCCGATCTGGAGTCAGAAAGATCGGTGTTCAAAATTAGTCTCAGACACTTATTACTTGTATGACCCTAGGCAAGTTTCTTAATCCTTCTTGCCTCAATTTTTCATCTGTAAAATGAGCTGGAGGAGGAAATGGCAAACTACTCCAACATCTTTGCCAATAAAACCCCTAATAGGGTCACAAAAAGTCAAACTCAATTAAAAACAACTCAAATAACTGAACAAACTATATAGCATGTTAATATTTGAAAAAAAACTTTATATATACTATTTCATTTGATCCTCAAAATAACTCTGTGAGATAGATATTTAAAGAAAAGAAAACCGAGTCTAAGGGAGGCTAAATGTTTTGACCAAGTTTCAGGCTTTAGGACTTAAACTCTGGGAAACTGAAGGACTAAGAGAATCAGAAAACCTAGCTAGTCCTTCTAGTCCTACCATTTGTCAGCTAATGTGAACTTGAATTTGTTGTTTCACCTTACTAAGCCTCAGTTTCCTACATTTATAAAATAAAGAGTTGGACAAAAAAATTCTAAGTTTTCTTATAGTTTTAATGATTTATAATGTCGGTTCTATAACTTTTTGGTTTCAGGAACAATTCATACTCTTAAATATTATTGAATGCTCCACCCCAAAGAACTTTATTTAGATAGGTGAGTTAGAACATCATATTTGAAATTAAAATATCTTAGTATGTTTTAACTGTCAAATCTCTTGAAAAGGAATCCAGGGAACCTCAGACCACATTGTAAGAAGCTCTGATCTATAGCTTTATGAGAAGGTGATACAAAGCCCATGGTGGGGAAAATAAAACTGAACAGAATTAAGATGGAGATAATATTTTTATATTTTCATCAGTAGTCTGTCATTGGAGAACTGATGAATAAATGGTAATTAAACTGAAAAGAGTCTAAGGCAAAAACTGAATGTAGAAAGAAATATAAAAGTAGAATGTCTTCCACATGATCATGAAACTTGGCTCTGAACACATGGGAAGAAATAGAGCAAGATGGCATTCATAAAAAGATGAGGAGGGTTAAATGGAAACATCCTTGGGTAGAGTATCCAGAAACTGGAGAAACTTTGGCTTCATGTAGATGCCCAAGTAAGTACCCAGGCTTCTTACGTGAGAACAATGCAGGCAAACATCTAGAAATCCCAGAGAGCTCTTTACCTTCTTGAAGGGTGACCCAGGATCTGATCCATGCTAGATTACTGATAGTTAGGATCTATATCCTTCTCTGCCATATGAAAAGAGTATCAATTGACATAACATTTAAATCACTTTTGTGGAACCTTTGGCTTAAAACTCTACTCATGGGCTTTTTATCTAAATTCTAGAGCCAGCACTGGGGATTTGATTTAATGATGATGGCAAAGATAATAGTAGTAATATGATAGCAGCAGCTAGCATTTTTTCAGTATTTTAAGGTTTACAGAATGCTTTATATATATCAACTACAGGCATACTTAGGAGATATTACAGTTGTCTTAGAGACCACCAATAAAGCAAGTCATATGAATATTTTTATTTACAAGTGCATATGAAAGTTATGTTTATACTATATTGTAGTCTATTAAATGTTCAATAATATTACATCTTAAAATGTATAAAACTTATTTTTTGGAAATAGTATTTTATTTCATTGTAAAGACATTAATTTTTACTAAAATTTGAGTTCCAAATTTTTCTCATTCTATCCCTCCTTTCCACAAAACAGCAATCTGATATATAGGTTTTATATGGACAATCATGGAAACATCTACATTAGTCTTGTATATTTCTTAATTTAAAAATACTTTATAGCTAAAAAATACTAATTATCATCTGGACCTTCAGTCATAATCTTTATACTAATGAAGGGTCTTACCTCAATGTTGACAACTGCTAACTGTGGTGATTTCTGAATGTTGGGGTGCTATGGCAACTTCTTAAACTAAGAGCAAAAAGTTTGCTTCATCAGTTGACTCTTCCTTTCATTTGCACATTTGGAGGTCCTTATAGGGTTATTAATTGGCTTAATTTCAATACTGTTGTGTCTCAGGGAATAGGAGGGCTGAGAAAAGGGAGAGGGATGGGGGGATGGTCAGTTGGTGGATCAATAAGAAAACACAACATTTATTGATTAAGTTCACTATCTTAGATGAGCATACTTCATGGCCTTCCCAAAACAATTGTAATAGTAACATCAAAGATCACTGATCACAGATCACAATGAGAGATATTAATAATAATAAAAGTTTGAAATATTGCAAGAATTACCAAAATGTGACACAGAGACACAATGTGAGCACATGTTGTTTGGGAAAAATTGATGCAATAGACCTGTTCCACTCAGAATTGCCACAAACTTTCATTTGAAAAAAAAAATCTACCAAATGCAATAAAACAAAGCATGCCTAAACAAAAATGATATCATTATTATTATTATCCTGCCAGTAGATTCTAGAGATTTCTTGCCATTACTACTTTTTCACATACAATAACCTCTGGAGATACCAGGAAAAGATACAAGTCTACTGTGCCTGCAGGCTAACCACAGTGTTTTTCTCTTTTGGCACTCAGTAAATATTTGTTCTCTAAATGGGTATGCTGTTATTGTGGTTGCTTATACTACAAATGCCCCTGCCCTGGTAGATTTCATTTTTTTCTCATATTATTCTCCTGTAGGGATTGCCTCAGGGTACTAGATTGTGAAGAAGGCAGTCAAAATAAACTCATTGCTATGAGCTTATTTTCAAACTTCTATCCTTCACACATGTTCTGATATCTATAAATAACAGGAAAAAAATGAGTGACTCTTAAATGTACACGTAGAATTTACCCTTTGCAATTATAAACCTTGCCAAGCAAGTTAAGGCACATCAGACTGAACATATATTAACTAATGGACTAAACTTAAAAGACTCCATTTCTTTCTTCTATTCTAATTCAGCTTGGAAAAATAATTAAAATTGATGTGAGTAGCACAGAAAAGGAGAATGATGTTCATGAACTCTAAACTCTTATCCTCCTGAAAGCTGTGGCTAAGATTAGTAATTGCAGCAACATCAGTGCAGGAAGATTTGCTTTACAACTGGAAATTTTAATTGGCAACTTTTAATAAGATTAAAAGACAACATATAGGAATATTTAATGTTAATGCTCCTATAAATAACAAATTATCTCTCTCAAAGTATGGCATTAATTACAGAATCCTTGTTTTGGGGTATCTAAAAGTTTACTTTCTCCTTTCAAATCACCTCTACTTAATAGTATTTATCTGATACCATCCCCTTATGTCTTCTCCAGCAAACATCTCTAACAATCATTTCATCTTTTGCTGATTTCTGGTTTTCCCTGAATACTTGTTTCTTTTCTGATGCCTAGAAATATAACCAAGTGTTCTACATCTTGGGGGGGGGGGGCGAAAGGCAGGGATAATGGAGTGAGAACTTATTCCAGTATTACTGCTTGCTAGTAACCCTTATTTTTCCTCCCTTTGTCACTCATCCCACATAACCAGTCAGTTACCAAATCTTGTTTCTATCATCAACCAATTATTACAAATAACTATTTCTCCTCACTCACACTGTCACCCTAATTTAAGCCCTCTCCCCCATTCACCTGTACAGTAGAATCTCTGTCTGGTTCATCCTCTTCATAGCCACCAAAAACTTTCCTAAAATACAGGTCTAACCATTTCAGCATCGATTCAGTAAACTTCAAAGGCTCACTAGAACCTCTAGAAGCAAATATAAACTTCTCTCACATTTAAAGCTTTTCACAGCCTGGTCTCCTTTTACCTTTTTAGTCTTCTCACACAATATTTCCACCCAAGGATGCTATCATCCAACCATATTTATCTATTTGCTATTGCTCACCTAGGTCACTCCAGGTGCATTGTCTCTGTGCCTTTGTGTTGGCTTTATCCTTTGCTGAAATGTACTTCCTCCTCCCCTCTGCCTCAGAGAATAGCCACTTTCCTTCAACATCTAGCATAAATTCCCCTTTTTCTGTAAGAAGTTTTTATTCATCCTCCTAGGTGTCAGTACTTTCTTCCAGAACTACTTTGTCTTCATTTTGCATATATTCTACATACGCATGTGTAAATAATGTCTCTCCTGGTAGAATATAAGCTTCTTGAGGACATGGACTATTTCTATAAATATGTATATAAATATATGAAAATACATATGAATAAGTGCTAGTTAAATCAAAAGGAAAAGCACACTAAAATTGAGAGTTAGGGTAGGGAAGAGAAACAACAACAAATGCTTCTCATAAAAAATGACAATTAAGTTGAATCTTGAAGGAATCAAAAAAACAAGTTGTTCAGTCATTCAGTAATGTCCAACTCTTTGTGACCCCATTTGGAGTTTTCTTGGTAAAGATACTGGAGTGTTTGGCCATTTACTTCTCCAGTTCATTTTACAGAGGAGGAAACTGAGGCAAACAGGGTCACAGAACTAGAACTCAGGAAAATGAGTCTTCCTGACTCTAGGCCCAGCACCACCTAGCTGCCAGGATAGTAAGGGGTAAAGGTAAAAGAGTACATTCTAAGTATGGGGATAATCTGTGTAGAGGTATGAAGATCGAAGATGCATTGCTTAGCATAGGGGACAGCAATAAGGCTGGTTTGTCTGAATAGTGCAGTAAGAGTCGTAAGCAATATGGAATAAGTCTAAGACTTGGAAGGTATGTTAAAGAGCTTCTCCTGGAAATTTGCATTTTCTCATAGAAGCCATAAGGAGGAACTAAAAACTCTTGAGCAAAGGAGTGATGTAGCCAGCTATGTACTTTGGGACTATCAATCTGGCACTTGTGAAGAGGGGATGGATTGAAAAAGAAAAATATTACAGTTAGGGAAAGCAAATAGGAAACTATTATAATATTCCAGATTAGTAGTGATGGTGGTCAGAAAGGAAATGATTCAAGAGAGGATGTAGACACAGAATCAACAAGATTTGGCAACTAATTAGATATGAGGAGTTGGGGAAGAGGGAATTTGAAGAGTTAAAAATCACTTTGAAATTGTAACCTTCTCTACCAGGGAAGTACAGTCACACCCACAGCAAAAATAAAGAGTTAAGCTTAGAAATATAGCCCAAGGTCAAAGGAAGGAAAAATGAAAAATGATCCTACATATATCCAAAGCAGCACTTTTCATATTAGCAGAGATCTGGAAACAAAATAACTTCCCATCTTTGACTAAATAAATTGTAGTACATGAATATAATGAATTATTACTGAGCTATAAGAAACAATAAATACAAAGAATTCAGAATAGCATAAGAAGACATATGACCTGCTGAAGAGTGAATGAGAAAAACAATATGCCTAAGGATTATAGCAATGTAAATGGAAAATACAAAAAACTGAAAGGGAATACTATATAAGTATGCCTAAGCTTGACTCCAAAGAAAAGCTAAAAAATGTATATCCCTCCCTTCATTGCAGAGATGTTGGGATATGGCTGTGGAACATTATATATACAATCAGACATGGTCACTGTATAGGTTTTGTTTGACTGCTTTTTCCCTTCCTTTTAAAATCTCCTTTACAAGGGCATGGTTTGCTGAGTGGAATGTGAGTGATGGACCTATATGGAAATAATGTGATATAAAACCAAAACATAAAAATATAACATATTTAAAAAAAACAAAAGAAATGGAGAGCTAAAAAAGAAGGAGAACTTTAATGTGTATTGGGATTGGAAAGGAATAGATAATAAGTTCCATTTTTGATATCTTGAATTTAAGATGCCTACATGACTGTCAGGTAAAGTCAACTGTCAGCTGAAGAAAGATCTTTTATTATGCATATAATTCAGGAAGGTCCCTTTAAATTTTTCTCCTTATTTTCTAGATTTCCTTTCCTGAATAATATAAAAGGAGATCAAAAGGTGAAGAAAAAAATCAGAGGAAATTATCCAACTAATTAAAGCATAATTTCTTCTTTGGAGAAAGGAAAGTTTAGGGACGAAGTTAGCTAGTTTGATTATAATTGTTCATTAGCTCCATCCTATATTACTCACCATTTCACATTGCCTATTTTAATAGAGTAAGGATGAATTTAAAGGAAGAGCAGGATCATCGAACACATTAACAAGCATAATTCTTCTTTGTAGGGAGAAGGAGTAAATGTGACGTACTTTCTGTAAATGAAAATCAAGACTTATTAGTCTGTTTACTGAGACTAAAATTCTTTAATAATCATGTGACTAAGAAAGAACCATTAGCCATAATGCATTAGACTTTTAAAAAAATCTCATAAAATTCCACACCAAAGGATTTTTTAAAAAAGAAAGAAACCTGTGTTATTATGGCTTTGTTGTAGATAGAGAACCAGTTGAGATACAGAAAACAATAAGTAAAGAAAAACAAGCATTTCTCTTGATAAAAGAATGTCAATTGTAGAGTCCCATTGGGGTTGGATAAGAGACAAATTTAATTGAACATTTTTGTAAATGATCTAGAAAAAAGGGAATGCACAGTGAATTTTCCAAGTTTGCCGAAGAAATTGAGCACTTTCAGATGGTGAAATGCCAAATTGATGAGGATAAATGGCTGAAAAATTCCAAGTCTGGGTGTGTGGGCAGAAAAATAGCAAATGAGTGCTAATGTGAGCAAGTACAAAGTAATATATTTACAAGAAAATGATTTCTATCATATTTATAAAATGATGAATTCTGAACCATAAATTATTACATAGACAAGATACCCAGGAGTCATTATAAGATTCTCCCTGAAGGCACCAGCCTACTTTGCTGTTCCACAGAAGGCCAACAAAAAGCAAAATATTTAAAACAATGCAAAAGACATTGTGCTACTCTTATAAAACATCTACAATGTTCTATGTAGTATGCTTGTTTCCTTCCTTATTATTTGCCTTCCTGGTCACTGCTCTTCAAGTAAATTAGATCAGTTGAAGACAGTTCAGCAAGAGTAAGTATAATGAATACACAGATGGTAGAGTTTTTATGTGAAGACATAACTCCACCACCATCCACCCAAAAAGATAAAATTATTTAACTTAAAAATGAAAGCTGGGAGATTTGATCAAATCTGGTAAAATATGAAAGGCATGGAAAGGCATGGAATAACAGTCCCTCCACCTTGTATGACTGGGACAATTCAGAAACTTGGAAGAGAAAATTTTAAAATAAATTTTTAAAATAGAGTAGTACTTTCAGCAACAAGAGTATATTCTCCAGGATAACAGGAGCTGCAAATATAACTACAGTAAAGAAGTTTATACAAATTCACAAATAGTAGATTCATGATTGGCATCTAGAGGCTAATCTCTAGTTAGTCTTTTCAAGATGATATGAAAATATGTGCCCTTCTCCAGAACAAAATATTAGATTAGATGAACCAAAGTCTGATCCAGTATAGCACTTAAGTTCCTATGAGAAACTAATGCTTTATACAGGGTATAACATAAGATGGCAAGATGATCCTTTACAGAAAAGCTTCAACTTTCCCTATCATTTTCTTCAGTGTTTCTTCATATATTCTTTGTCTGATCTCATAGTGGTAAAGTGAGATTGGAGTAAGGAGAACATAGATTTAATTTCCACCTCTCATATTTATGAGTTATATGAGTCTGAACAAATCATTGAACTCTAGTGTGCCTGGGGCAACTCACTAGGACTTAACTAGTAAATCCCTAAGTTGTCTAGCTGTTTAAAGTGATAGATAGGAATTCCATTGACTGACACAATTAAAGACCCTTCACATACTGCTTTGATACATTTTTCTTCTCATAATTTTACTGCTATTAAGAGGGCTCCTTATCCCTTCCACCTTTTCTCTGGTCATAAGTGTTAAGGTACTTAAAAAGGAATTGCCTATTTTTAATATGTATTTTCCATTATGATCAATATTCAAAGTGGAGAAGAGCTTGATCTAAATGAATTTAAGGTTTACAAATCTCCATCTGCTCAGTAGCTATCGCCCACCACCCAATTCTTCTTATGACAACTACTGGATGTTACCCTATATTAGTTAAATTTCTAATTCTAAAGTTTACTCTTCTTTAGCAAATTAGATGCATTTATGGGGAAAAAAAAGCTAAGTTTTTTAGCTTGGCTCCATTCTGCAAATGAAGAGAAGCATGTGCAAATAAAGAATTCTGTTCCACCATCTGTAGTCTTAGGTTGCTCTTGCCAATACCACATGTAATTTAAAGATGTTTATGAACCCACAGAACAATCTTAGAGAAACTTATTTACACAGGAAATCATATTATGAAAGAGAAGAAAAAACTCATTAGTAATTTGGCATGAATATTGGGGGAAACAATAATCTATAATCCAATCCTTTGAAGCTAATAGACTATGCAATATCATTTGTTGCATGCTTTGCTGAAACTTTTTGAAGACATGATGAAAGTTTTCAAGTCAAATATATAGTTTGAGATTTTAGTGTTCTGGTGTTGCCCTCCTTTTCTTAGGGTCACTAGAGAAAGAGCCTGTTATTATCAGCACAGGCTGATATTTAGCTTCCTCAGGATGGTCAGTGTCTTTTCTAGTTTTTTTTAAAAACTCCACTGAGCATGTAGCTCCATGCTCTACAGTTAGCAGGAGTTCATTAATGTGGTTGCTTGACTATCCATTGGGGAATGTTGTAGCCAGGGGTGGTTGCTTAGCAAGGCATCTTGCTAGCACACTAATCGCTCTGATACAGGATCTGGTATAAGGCCAGTATTCCATCACAGCATTCGCATCATTGACCGCCTAGAACTCTCACATCAGGCTGTGAACAATGGAATGCTTTTCAGAATGCAGGACCACTGAATAAAAGTTCATCAAGGCTAACTGCAACATGAAATCATTTTGGAGTACTATGACAGTGAGAAATATTACTTTTTTTGTTCCTCCTATGAAAAGTTCAGAAAATACCATTTAATTAATCTAGTATAGAACATAGAGATGCAGCATGGAATAATAAATAAGAATATTGGACATAGAATCGTGAAGACTTGAGTTCAAATTCTACCTACCACTTAACTAGCTGTATGCAAATCACAGCTTCTTTGAGGTGGCTGCAGGCAACTGCCCTAGTTATAAATTGTGAATTGCAATCTGCCTCAGAAGAGGGAGTTTAGAATTACAGGACCTTGGTTTATTTATGTATTTTTTATTAATCATATTTAGAAGGTCCAATATTCTTGGCTTAACTTATAAAATTCTTCTGGATAGATATATTAATTAGTCTAAGAAGAAATACAATAAAAATAATTATAGTATTATAAAATAACTCATGGTGAAAGATTAGGAAGTTGGAGGACTTTCATCTGAAGAAGGCTGAGGAGCATTTTGTGACATATCTGGTAAACATCAAACACCTCATTAATACTGATTCCACTAATTTGGGAATTTGTGATTATTAATACATGAGCTAGACTGAATTTTCCTTTCATACTATCTTTGAAAGAAAGAATTTGCTGAGTGAATCCAACTCCTAGAAGCATAGTTAATTCCTTTAAGAAAACAACTTAGCCTAAATACTGTATCATATGAAACATTTATAAGTTGGAGGACACTACTATTTATAAACAAATATATTCACTTCCCTAAAGCAGGCTCACAAAAAAAAAAAAAAAAACTTGTAGTCATTATTACTTTGTGTTTAATTGTATCATTATTCATTAGTATTCTATTTCAGGTAGTGTAAACCCTTTCAAAAATGAGATGCTAAAACAATGACTGTTCGATTGTGTCCAACTCTTTGGGACCCCACTTGAGATTTTTGTGGCAAAGATAATGGAGAGATTTGCCATTTCCTTCTTTAGTTTATTTTATAGATGAAGAAACAGAGGCATACAGAGTTAAGTGACCTGTTCGGGGTTATATGGCTAGTAGGTTTCTGAGGTTAAATTTGAATTCATGGAGATCAGTCTTACTAATTCCAAACCCACTACTCTATCCGTTGTGCTATCTAGCTGCCCTAAGGTAATGAACCAACCTGATCTTTTAATATGTGGGGTTGAAGGCAATGAGGCAAGGAAGCACTGTCTCTTTCAAGAATATTTATGAGTAGTACCTAAACATCGTTAAAACAACAGAGATAATCCTTTCATGCTATAGCAGTTTGTGCATGCTAGTTTTCTAGTCCTATCCTATGGGAATCAAAGTAAAGATTTTATTTCTTTATTATTTTTTTATTAAAGCTTTTTATTTTCAAGACGTATGCATGGATAATTTCTCAACATTGACCCTGGCAAAAACCTTGTGTTCCAATTTTCCTCCCTTTCTCCCCACCCCTTTCCCTAGATGGCAAATAATCCAATATATGTTAAACATGATAAAAATATATTTTGAATCCAATATATACATACACATGTATGCAATTATCTTGCTGCAAAAGAAAAATCAGATTGAAAAAAAAGGAAAATGAGAAAAAATGCAAGCAAACAATAACAAAAAGAATCCAAATGCTATGTTGTGATCCACACTCAGTTCCCACATTCTTCTCCTTGGGTGTAGATGGCTTTCTTCATTACAAGGTCATTAGAACTGGCCTGAATCATTTCATTGTTGAAAAGAGCTATGTCCATCAGAATCGATCATTGTATAATCTTGACATTGCCATGTACAATGATCTCCTGATTCTGCTCATTTCACTTAGCATCAGTTCATGTAAGTCCCTCCAGGTCTCTCTGAAATCATCCTGCTGGTCGCTTCTTACAGAAAAATAATATTCCATAACATTCATATACTATAATTTATTCAGCCATTCTCCAATTGATGGGCATCCTCTCAGTTTCTAGTTTCTTACCACTACAAAAAGGGCTGCCACAAACATTTTTGCACATGTGGGTCCCTTTCCCTCCTTTAAGATCTCTTTGGGATATAGGCCAGTAGAAACAGTTTGCACATTTTGATAACTTTTTGGACACAGTTCCAAATTGCTGTCCAGGATAGTTGGATCAGTTCACAACTCCACCAATGATGTATTAGTATCCCAGTTTTCCCACATCCCTTCCAACATTCATCATTATCTTTTTCTGATAACCAATCTGAGAAATGTGTAGAAGTACCTCACAGTTGGAAGACTTTATTTCTTTTAAAATATTCTATAGTTCAGGCTTTTCACTGGTTCAGAAAAAATCTTTTTCTACTTAGTTGGATTTCCAAAGAGGAACTAGTGGTATGAATTGAAGGATTATGTGATTAGGCAATCAGAAAATGGGAAAATGCATTGCATCTCACCCTACCTCAATTGCCAGTCACAGACTTACATCCAGAATAAATAAATATACTACCCTTTCAGCAATTGTTGCTTAATGCTACCCTACTCTGTGCCTTCCCACCTTTGAGCTCCCATCACTTTGGGCTTTGGCCCTTAAAAAAGATTTTATAATCCAATCTGGCATCTGCAACATGAAAGCAAAATACTTGATCCTATATTCTGTTGCCCAGATATCTTTGTAGTTTTTAACTTTTTCAAATAAAGAAAACTCACCCATGAAGCCATCCTGTCCTAAGTGGTTAAGTGCCTCACCTGACCTAATAATTCAAGCTGACCTGAGTCATGCTTCATTTAATGTTGTATTTTCCACCATTTTTCAGGACAGTCGAACCAGCAGCTTTGCTGCTTTTCCTGGTCTTTTCCCCTTTTCTACAGGTCTGTGATCATGATCAAATCAACTCTTGTAAGGAGAAAATACCAATCTATTCTGCTATGACTCTACTCCAAATTCCTTAACGTATGCTAAATAACATTGCAATGTAAGCTTCTTTGAAAACAACCAAATAATCTGCTAAGAATATAGTAAATGTTTAATAAATGCTTTTTCATCCATCATTCTGTGTTTAAGGCAATGACCAATGAATAAGAGCCCCAATCAGCCCTTTTTCATTTTTAGTAAGGAAAGTAAGTTGCAAGGAATGAGCTTTAATAGTTACTTTGTAAGCTGTATTACAGAACTCATTATATTTTCTTTTTCCCTTAACCAACTCTTCTTCTTAGCTTCCCTATTAGAGTTGAGAATACTATTGTTATTCTAGTTCTACAGATTTGGAACCTGAGAATCACTATCTACTTCTCTCTTTCTGTCACCCCACATATGCAATCTACTTTCTGCTTCTACTATTTCTCTTTCAACTGTTCTCTGCTTACACAACCACCGAATTCAGGTCTCATTGTCTCTCATCTGTATTATTACAATAACTTTCAATTTGTCTCTGTACTTTAAGATTCAATCTGCAAATTTCTTCTCCAAATTGCTGCCAAAGGAGTTTTTCTAAAGTGCAGGTCTGACCCTTGATGCCAATCTTCTACTCAGTAAGCTCTATTGATTCTTTATTATTTCAGCTCTGTTTTATTCTTTCAAATTTCTATTTGATAAAGATTTTATAATATACATGATTATTACAATGCAGCAATACAGATATAGCATTTATACATAAGTAAATATACATATATTCTCAAAATTAATTTATTTTTTACTAACAGGTGGAAGGTTAAAAGAATTTGGAAAGTACTGCTATTAGGAACTAACCAGACTAAGTCAAATTCCATCAGGAACCAACAGAACATCTATCTAGTTGTCTTTAAGTTATCTTATATTTTATACATTTTTTTTTATTTTGAGATGAAAGTAGAAATGAGTAGCAAAAGTGGCTTAAGCATTTAATCCATTTAACTTCCGACTTTGTTCACACAGTTTCTTCTATTTGGGAATATTCTCTCTATTCATTGGTTATATTCTTCCTGGAAAGAAATCTTACAAAGTTAATGATTGTACAAGATTTTTACATAATGGATTAGAATTTATTCAATATCAGAGGATTCATACCAGTAAGAAGCCTTATATGACTGACTATGAGAAATCTTCAGTCAGTAGTTGATTGACTGACTGACATTGTGTTATGGGACAAGACTATTCATAGTGGAGAAAAACATTACAAATGAAATTTATAGCTTTCCTATCCAGATCCTACTTCTTATTCTTCAGTTTCATAACTCATTTCTAAACTCCTCTCTGAAGTTTTTTATATTGTTCCAGTTCATTGTGATTTTTCCCTTCTCCAGACTTCTGAAATTATATGGGTATTTAGCCATGTTATCTTATATGATTACTTACTGTTTCACATGTATACCTCTGATCTGCCCAGTTATACCATGAACCCCTGGAGGATGGTCATTATTTCTCATTTCCCTCATTTCCCTGACACAGCCTTTGCATAGAGTATGTATTCAATAATGAATAAATTTATACATGAGTCCAATCTGTTTTATGGAAATTCTTGGACTTTGACCATAGGAAGTTACAGTTTGACAAATTTGAGAACCTTGTAATTAGGAAATGACTGGAGATCCTTTCCCACTTTAAAAGAAAAAGTAGTGTATGTTTGGAATCCACTGATAGTCATCTTCTATATACAAAGAGAATTCTACTTATCTCTCTCCCTTATTTCCTTTCCCCCAACAGAGGAACATGCACTATTTCTGGCAGCAGTGAAGAATTTGCATTTCCTTCATCATCTTATGACTAAAGTCATACCTACAATCACACTAAGGTATAGATAGTAATTTTACCTACAGAGCAAAGAGCCAGAATTGGGAAAACTGAGCCATTAGCATCTACTATGTAGTAGGCACTCTACTAAGAGTTGAAAATTAAAATACAAACAAAAAGAAAAACAGTCTCTACCCTCAAAGAGCTTATATTCTGATGGAGTAGACAATACAAAAAAGGGAACTAAAAAGCAAGGTTTATGGAGTGGCAATGAAATTTCTATAGTCCAAAGGAAGTCAGGAATAGAGCTGGGAGAAAAATAATGCTGGACCATCATGGTCTCTCCACAAAATGGAGGTTCCAGGAAGAATTCACTAAAATTAGAAGAAGGAAAGTTATCACAGAGAATAAGTAGGTTGAGAGGCGCAGTCACTGAGGGAAGTTCCAAGGGCAGAGGGTATAGTTTTTAAATCTAGAGAAAATCAGGAACAGGAACAAAACCGAGGAGAATCAGAGATCAAAGTAGACAGGATAGACAAACTAAGGTTAAAGTCAGTTATGTGTGAGGGTCATAACAAAGCCCTAATAATTTGTCAGCCGATGCTGGCTTTTATTATAATGATTGATCTAAATGATCTCCAAGGTCCCTCTCCAACATTAATATTCTGATTTTATGAAATATCCTGACTCTTTTTCCCCTTCATTTCTCCATTGAGACTAACATAGTCCCTACCTTAGATTTTGGGGTCAATCAAATACTTAAATGGGGCCATGAAAAGATAAAGAGCTTAGATGGCTTAGCATCCACTTTACACATCAAAGGGCTAGAAGTCTTTTGTGCCAATTATTATTAGTAGTAATAGTTTTGTTAAAATTATTATCATTACTATAGTTTGTCTTTATATGGCACTTTGAAGCTTGCAAAGCACTTTATCTTTGATGTTCACAATAAATTTTAAATGATATTGTTTTCTTTTTTAGAAATGAGGAAACTGAGATTAATAAAGTTTAATTGATTCGCCCAAGGTCGTATAGCTAGTACATGTCCAATTCAAATCTTCTTCATTCCAAATCCAGCTCTCTATCTACTGTACTACCTGTGATCAAACTCCTCACTTACTCTTATTACAAAAACTAGTGTTGTTGTTATTCCATATTGGTACCTTAATCAGTTTGGGATTCTATCTCCTTCTCACTAGTCTTTCCAAAGATTGCAGACATAACCATGAAGCACATCCCAAGAAATTGGTCTCTATCACCTATTTCCAGACACTGTGATGCTTTCTGTTTGCTGAACTTCTGCCAAATCGATGTCTGTCACCATACCATCCTTGACACTGTTATCTGCCTACCTGATAGATTATTCACTCATTTGTGGCCTTTTGCTGGACTTCCCTAACATTGACTTTCTGTCTGCTTGAATATGCACTTCCTTCCTAGGGCCAAACTTTCTTTAGCCTTTTCATACCACCTAAGCTTACTAATAGTAGCCATTGATAGAGACTTTCCAAATTTCTGCCTCACCCAAATAGTTCCATCTATTCTTCAGGTTTCATGTATCCCTGATCTACACTAAGTCAGACCTAATTTAACCCATGAAATGCCAGTACAGATAGTTCCTAAAGAAATAGTCTTATATTCCTTTCCTGTTAAAACAGGAGGAAAGAATTCTGAGCATGGCTAGCTTAGAGCATGTAGGTAGAAATAAATGAGATTGTCTGCTTGGAATGAGGAATGAAAACACAGAAAGAGACCGTTTCTGACAAAACACTCTCAAGACAGTTACCCAGGGTTAAAGGTCCAGTCTGTGATCACAGAACAGTATGAAACCTACTGACCCCCACACAGACCCAATCCATGATCTTTACTTCATTAGATCAATCTGACTTCCTGAGCTCAGCAGCTACAAATATAGGCTTATATAGTTGGTAAGATTAGGAATTTAATAAATTCATTCAGGATACAAGAAAGGTTATGACTAGTATTCAGCCCCCCACTTTGACTATGTGATTCTCTTATGACCCCCTCCAATTTTCTAAGAAAAATTGCCTTCAAAAACATAATATCCCACATTTTTAGGTTAGAATGTTTTTCATGAACTAAAGAATGCTACACCACCTTCAAGAAACTCTATATAAAGACTGTGTCAGCATTTCCAATATAAACTCCTATTTCCAGGGGTTTATATCTTCAGGAGAAAAAAAAAATGTGCTTGAGGGTGCAACTTGCATATGTAGTCAGAGACTAAGAATGACTTCCTGTACCTCATTTCATAGTTACTTACAGAAGAGTCCTTCACATTCACTACTTTCAGTAACTGAATTTTTTTTAGTAACAAAAATGGGCCTTAATAGCAGGTTCTCTCTGAGCCTGATGGCAGTGCACACAATTCTCAGGGAGTCTATGAATACCAATCATTTCTTTTGTCTTGTCAGGTACCATTGTAACTATATTGCATCTTTCCTAGTTTGAGAGAAAAGGACTATTTTGAATGGATGGATTAACCTTATATGCTTAACCGAGGATAAAAATTAGAACAAAATCTTCCTTTGCTTCTTTCTGACCATCACCTGTCTTTTGTACCTTATCCCAAACTCTGTAGATGTGACAAAAAGACCTTGAGGTACAGGCTACTCTGTTGCATGCTAGACTCTTGATGCTTTTGTACTACATACTCTCAGAAAAATTATCAAAAACATACCAGCATAATTGATTATCCCTTATAGGACCTCTGTCTTCTCATTTGCAAAATGTGAGAGTTTGGTTAGATTCTCTAAGATCTTTTTGGAGCATAAGCTCTGAACCTACTCTCCCAAATCCCCATTTGCAGGATGGGTCTTCAGAATAGGTAGCTACTTCCCTACCTGGGATTGTAAGAGACACTGAAGAGCTAAGGAATAGATTTCTAAAGATATAGCTCATTCTTCCATTAGTGTCTTTTCACTATTGATTATCAACTATTCAGATTTAATTCACATTTTGTTGTTTAAAAATTATATGATAACAATTAGAACAAAATTCTACCTCCCCCAAAAATTTTATATCCTTTCCCACAAGTACATAGAATCTAATAGAAAATAGGCCTAAGCTTATAGAGCTCATTTGACAAAGAAGTAAACTAATAGTTCGATTATTGGAAGCCTTTTTTACTCCTTTATGGAGTCCTTTTGGGCACTGTGTACTTTTCTGCTGGACTTCCTATAGGGTCCTGAAGTTATATGTTCTCTAGTATGTACATTTCATTCAATGGAGACTCTGCTGCTAGTCATTTCCTGGGATGCTGTGAGTAGCATGATGAAAAGCCTAAATCCTCCAACCTTCCAAAGTTCATAAAGGCTCCCTTTGATCAAGGAAAGGGAGGAAGAGATGAGTCTTTGTCTCTTTTCTCTCCCCTTCCTCCAAGCAATTTTCTCTGGAGGCTGTACTGAAATGATCCTCCCCTCTAAATTGCCAAATAATAGAATACTAGGTTTCAAATTGGCTTAGTATTTTATAGAAGGTATGACTGAGTTTTCTTACCTAGTTAAAATGCCATTCATTGATTGATTTAGGAGATGTCTAGACTTTCTTTACATATAGTCCACCTCTCTGGTTGATTGAATGAGAATTCTGGGTGAATCTCACTCTTCTATCTTAGAAAACTGATATACTATAATTCTTTGAAACTAATCCTATCATCAGACCACTTTGGGGTAATACACACAGAGAACATATCATCCATAACCAGATAATTGAGAACTGTCTGTATTGCAAAGTTGTTCAATATCAGATCATAATCTAGAACTGGAAAGAACACTGGAGTCAGTCCAACTGCTTCATTCTTATAGATGAAGAACTGAGGCAAATTGCAGTTTCTTGAGTTCCCCAAGAGCCCACAGGTCAGCATCAGAGAAAGGATTTAAACCAAAGTTTTCTCTCTCCAGAGGCAGTCTTTTTTGACTTTGTGTACTTGTCTGCCTTCTTTTACCACTTTCTCCTCTGCCTCATATTCATGCCTTATGAGTATTTGATAATTGGGAAAATATGAGCTTTAAGTGAGCTAAGATCTTCTGCCAAAGATCCCATATTCTGAACTTGGCACTAGCACCACTGGTATGAGGATGGCAGAGCCTTTCTCAGGGCTGCTCATCCATCTTTCAACTCTCACCTATGGTTCATGGAAGCTATAGCATACAAAGGGACCATACCCTGGTAAATCATCTCAGCAGATGGGCTAAACTAAGTTGAGAGTAACCTCATCCATTGGTGAGTTAGGAGGATGTGTACTCTTAGTATGTGAAGACTTTTTTAGGTAGAATGGAACAATTTGTTCCAACAGCCACGGAGGACACTTTGGAGCACTTAGAGTTTGAATTTGCTCAGACTCCAAAGAATCTAAGGCCATTCATTGAGTCCCAAGCTTTTAGTTTTAGTAAAGCACATCTCCTCACTATCCCTGGGGTACACTCTATTCATTTGGTCCCTAGCCTTTACATAAGTTCCAGTCTTCCATCTCCCTACCTAAGAACGTGCTTTTCTCCACCCCTTCCCAACTTTCCCTACTATGTTTTAAGACTTAGGTCAAGTTTTATGTTGTCCATCTTATGTCTAATCCCCTCAGCCATCACAGATCTTCCTTCCTCTTTCTCTATTTCTATAGCAATTATAGTCTGTGACTATAATTAGTACTTACTTATATTCCATTTATGGTGTTTACTGTTATTTTATATAAGTTAGCAGTCTCTTTCCTTCTTTCTTTCTTTTTTTTTTTTATTGCGAGGCAATTGGGGTTGCATGACTTGCCCAGGGTCACACATCTAGGAAGTGTTAAGTGTCTGAGTCCAGATTTGAACTCAGGTCCTCCTGACTTCGGGCTGGTGCTCTATCCACTGCACCACCTAGCTGCCCCTAGCAATCTCTCTTTAATTAGACTGTAAGTGTCTCAAGAGCTGGGGACTGTGTCTTATATTGCTGTTATATGCCCCAGCACCAGGCTGAGCAGTTAGCAATGACAAAACAAATAAATGGTTGATTTTCCATTTTTCAATCAATCAATCTTCATGTATTTTTGTGCCATGTACATAAAGGTTGGGAATACAAAGAAAAGCAAAAATATGCTTCCCTGCTTTCAAGGAGCTCACATTCATTTTTTAAATGTCATTTTAAAAATATCACTCAAGTAATAAAAATGCTAGACTTTCTTAGTTTGCCTCTGAAATACAATGCTTCATTCAGAGTCTTTTTTCTGTCCAGTGTTCATTTAAATGACAGCTGGGTCTTTGTAGCAATTAACTCTGCAACTCAAGGGGGAGGAAGTAATCATTTTGGAAGTTAAATTTGTAATTAGGGTTTTGACATTACTATACACATGAAGGTATATGTCTGTGTATATGCCTACATGCATGTATGTGTGCATGTATACGTGTATTTCCATGGATGTAACATGTTTGGCAAGGTAAAATAACCATCAATGAAGTTTCCTTTTGATGCATTATTGTGACATGGAAGTGGCCCTGGATTCCATAGGACTATGTAGGCCAGCAGAGCACAAACTCAGCAAATCCAGAGCTGAAATTCTTTAAGTGTTGGACTAGTGACAAATTGTGTGTTGTTTGAGAGCTGGCCTAGTGAAGTTCAAAAAAATTCATAATAATAATAATACTGATAATAATAATATATCAAAGTTTGTAAAGTACATATGTTTTCTCACTTGAATGTCACAACAACCTTGGGAGGTAGAAGCTATTATATTACTGCCCCATTTTATAGATGAGAAAAATCAAGGTAGACAATGGTTAGATAATTTGCCCAGATTCAGATGACTAGTGAATGTCAAAGGCCAGATTTAAATTCAGATCTTCATAACTCACAACTTGCTTGAAAGCAAGGGATGCTTTTTGTTTGTTTTTGTATCCCCAGTGTTTAATATAGTGCCTGGCACATGGTAGATGCTTAATAAGAAACTTATTAACTGACACTGAACAACCTAGTTCCTGGAGCTCTTTTAAATTACAACCCTTTTTTGGGGGGGGGGGGGGAAGCGGGAAATCTTAAAAATTAAGCTTTTAATTAATTTTTGTTACATTTTAAGTTCTGAGCTGCCTCCCTCTATCCCTCTGTTATACTAAAGAAGATCATTATTTGCCACATACATATGTATGTATATATGTATATATATGCAAAACTATATGTTTTATATACTTCTTTTAGTTCTTTCTCTGGAGGTGAATAGCATTTTCCTTCATAGATTCTTTGTTGTTGATTTGATTTAGATATTTATAATACTAAAATAGTTTAGTCATCACAATTATTCTTCTAACAATATTACTGTTAATTGTATACAATATTTTCTTGATTCTGCTCATTTTATTTTTCATTATTTCATACAAGTCCATTATGTTTTTCTAAAACTTCTCAAAGTTCATCATTTTTACAACAGAGTAATATTCCATCAGAATCATTCATGACAACTTGGTTAGCCATTCCCCAATTGATTGCCATACCCTCAATTTCCAGTTTTTTGATACAAAGAGAGCTGCTGTAAATATTTTAGAGCATCAAGTTCTTTTCCTTTTCCCCGATCATCTTGGGAAATAGACCTAATAGTAATATTTCTAAGTCAAAGGGAATACACAGTTTTATAACTCTTTGGGAATAATTCCAGATTGTTCTTCAAAATGATTGGATCAGTTCATAGTTCAACCAACAGTGTATTCTTGTCACAATTTTTCCACATCCCCACCAATATTTGTCATTTTGCCTTTCTAACATTTTAGCCAATCTGATAGGTGTGGGATGATATTTCAAAGTTCTTTTAATTTGCATTTCTTTATTTCAACTGCAACTAAGTTGTTGGGTTATGATCTACATTGGTTCAAATTGTTATGCCTTCACCAGTGAAATCAATAAATCAATAGATACTTTGAATAGTTGGGATAAAGTGAAGCAAATATATAAAGAAGAGTTTGGGGTAAAGTCTCATGACACCTGAATTACTTGTCTTGATGAGTCAAATGAAAGAAGGCCAAAGGATCAAATAAATTTGATTACATGATTAATAATAATATAAATACTACAATTATTTTTTATTAATGTCTATTTAGGCCTGTTTCTATTTCAATAATAAATTTTATCTAATTGGCAGGTGCAACACTTTTTCCAAGATTACAGAAGGGGAATATAAAACCCTTTATGCTCGCCAATTAATTTTCCTTTTCTAGAGAAAAACTGGAAAACCATAAAAAAAATCTTAATTCTTCATTATTGCTTGGCTTTACTTTCTTAATACTCTTTGAATGGAAGGTTCCCATAAATGGATATTTCATGTACATCACAATGGAAGTAAGTTTACAACTGAAATTATTTTCTGAATGTTAATTATTTTTCTTTCCTGAAAGGCTTTCTTCTGAGGAGCCTTTTCCCTCCAACGATTATTTTCACTGCAATTAAAAGCACTGTTTCTTTTTGTCTTGACCTTTCTCATAATATAATTTTGCTTAATTTTAGAGTCTAGCTGCCAGATGAGAACATTGGACAGTGGGATAGGAACCTTCCCACTCCCAGACTCGGGAAATCGTTCCACTGGACGGCATGCATGCAAACCAGACACCTCTATGGAATCTGAATCCTTCCTGTCTCTCCAAGAAACCCTTCCTTCAGCTCCCCCCATCAAAGCCAAAACCCTTGAGCGAGAAGTGCCTTCTGCAGCAAATAGCCAGGGCTCCTTAGAAAGCATCATTGTTCATTCCATATCTGATCCCGTCATGACTGCCAAAGGTATTCGACCTTTTCAAAGTCGCCTCCCCAAACCAGCCTCCTCAGGTAAAAATGCCAATTACCTTTCAAATTAGGTTGCTTTCCTGCCCTGGTGTCTGGTGTTATTAAGCAGATATCCTATAATAATGCACTCGTTGACAAAAATGTAAAATATGTGGCAGAAAAAGTTCCCAATGTGGTTGTCTGAGGTGAACAAGTAGATGACCTAGACCAGATGGAAATGTTGATGCTCAGAAAATTTAGCTATCGTCTAAAAGGTAAAATAAAATTGTTTGCATAAGGTCATGCCACTTGCTTCTGTGGAAAATAAAATCTCTTCCATTAAATAAAAACTTGATATTTTTCCTACCATATAGTAAGACATTATATACATAGCATAAACATAAATAAATTGATGTATAGATTTATATATACATACATATATGTATATATGTATATACATATATATATGTATATATATACACACACATACAAAATCTTTATTTACAGAACTGAACTCTGAATATGGAATAGTTTGGGTTCAGGATATAAATTTAACTCAAATATTGTTTGTCCTCTAACTATAAACATATGTCTTCTGACATGTTCCTGTCCTATACAAATATATTCATATGCCAGATCATAAAAGGTTTATTTTGATGTATCAGCAGTGATTGTACATTAACTGCAGTAGAGTGAAACTGGAGCTTCCCAAAGTGTATAGTTGCAGTCAAATGAAACCAGCTATTATGATTAAAGACAGGAGTAGTTTAAGGTTCAAAGTTTTTTTTCATCACACACTACAGATTAAACATATTTATTGCAGCCCAGGGTGACACTAAATGATTTTTAACTTGTATGGTTTATGATGCATTCCTCACACAAGTAATTGTATCTAGTCAGTAAATGAAGTGGAGTATTAGGTTGAAGAGTTTCACCCATGATTTGGTGATTAAAATAAAATCACAAATATAGACTACATCATAGGTTTGTGAGAAATTAGAAGAAAAAGCTTTTAATTAAATATCTTTGAGTAAATTTGACTGCAGTATTCCTTGAATGGAATTTTGCCCATCTACAAGAATGCAAAAACTTCTCTGCTTCATTGCAAACTCTTCTGCTCATTTCAACCCAAAGCCCCACTTAAGAGAGTTTTAATGCATATTATTTAAAAAAAAATAAATGCAGTTAATTAATGGCACAGCTTCCAGAGATTCAGAGAAGAAATCTTAGTTATAGATTATGTGCTCCATGCTTGAATAGTCACATGTGTGACCTCAATTCAGTTGTGTGCTATAGACTAGACTCCATGATTAAACACTGTCATTATAACAAATTGAATAGAAACTGCAAGCATTGAATTGCTTCATAAGAAGTGGAGAGCAGGGAGATAGTTCTGATCTTCCTGCTAATATTCACTGCACTGGCATTCTAAGGTTTGTGTCTTAATTAAATTGTCATGAGAAGATGTTAAAAAGTGGTATATGGTAGAATGTTAGGACAACACATTCCCCAGATGTTTTCTTCTCACCCTTTCCTGCCCATTCCAGAAGCTTTGCTGATTTTATATGTATGTGTGTATATATGCATACATATACATATATAATATATGTCTCCATATATGCATATGTATGTGTAATCATGAGGGCTCTCTATTCCTATCTGTGTGTTTGCCTTCAGATTGATTTCATTCCCCATGTTAGTATATGAAGTTACTGCACAAATCTTATGTTTATATTCAAAATACAATTAATTTGACTTTCCCTTATATGCTGGTTGTTTCAGAAAGAACTTTCACAACCCTTCATCCTGATGACTATAGAAGGGGAGGCAATACATTTTTTTCATCTGATATTCTCAGGGACAAGATTCCCCCAAAACTTTAGCTTTATTGAATAAAAAGGTGGGGGAGGAAAGAGGGAAATTGTCTTTAAATTCAAAGAACTTGGATTCAAATCTTGAATTTACTGCTATGAATTTCAGCAAACTTCTCAGGACCTCAGTTTTTGTGAAATAATGATTTATAGGGTACCTAATAGTTATTACATAATAATTTCATGAAATGGAGAAATTTTCTTTAATGGTTTATCTTTTCTGTCATGGCTCGTAGTATATTTTAGAATTTTTCAGTGTCCTAAGCTTTTTTAAAAAATTTATTTGTACTATTTTATTTGCTCTTATGCTTTTCCACATATTGATATTCATTCCCTTCTCCCAGAGAAGAAAGTAAATTCCTTGAGAACAGAGACTGTTTCAGATTTATTTTTGTATTCCCAAGATTTAGCAGGGTCCCCTGGAGAAATGTAATCATTATGGGTAGTAGTTATTGTTACAAAATAACAATTTCTAATAAATAGGAAAAAAGTTAGCAAAATGCCAGATAAGCCAGCTAGTTTTAATAAGATTGATTGTTTTGTAATAGCCTAAATACTTTTAAAGATATTTATGAGCTGGATGCTGACCTCAATCAGCCAATGAATTAATAAGCATTCATTAAGAGCTTACTATGAGCCAGCACTATGATGCTGTGATTGGGATACAAAGAGTCAAAAAGGTATCCTCTGCCCTCAAGAAGCTTATAATCTAATGACCTGTCATTTTAATATCAATTTCTTTATTCAGGAATAAATAACTTGCAAAGACAAAATGAAACAGAGTCGAACCCTCAGACATCATTTGAATATACCGAGGAAACAATGGAAAATGAGGCAAATCTCTCAGACTGGAACGATGACAAAAGCAAGACTCAGCAGCAGGTAAGATGAAGAGTGAAAGAAAATTTTGCTATTACCAACAAGTTTAATAAAAAGAAAATATGGAAACTCTCACAAAAGTTTGAAGGATTTGGGGAAGCATTTATGAAAATTATGTTTTAATTTGAAATCAATATCAATGTTTCATTCTCTGGTGGTATCAAGGGGGAATATAAACAACAAAACCCAATGAGAACAATATAGCCATTATTGAAAATATCATTGAAAAATCTTTTCTCCTCCATTCAAATCATAGTAACCTCTTGATTTTCTATAATCTTATTCCAGATATCCTGGAGTTATTTTCACTTGTCCTTAAAGTAGAAACACACAAATTCTTCCCTGCACAGTTTAGGGGCTGTGGAAGCTCCATAGGGTACCGCTTACAGGGTTAATTTGGCTTCTCTCTTATTTCATTTATGTTTCCATTACCTCTCAGAGGTAGGTAAAGCAGGTATGTTATCCCCATTTTGAAGCTGGCCCAACATTGGGTCCTCTGCTTTTATTAAAATATTAAAACTTTGACAGCTGAGAAACTATAGGAACAGACAAGCCAGCCAGCTGCTCTGCAGCCATCTATAACTGGAGGACCTGGTGGGGGAGAGAATGCTTTAGTTCATGGGCTTCAGGCACACTGTTCACATGAGGCAGAGTCCAAAAGAGTGACAAGCTGCAGATGGGAGTTGTAGTCACAAATCAAACCATCTTCTTGGGCGCACAGTGAGGAAAGACTGTTCATCTAGTACAGCCCCTTCAGCTGCACCTTCACACACATGGAGTTACACTGTCAGTAGCATCCTCTCTGAATCACAGATGTTTATGGATTGGAAGGGGGGAAAGGCTTGTCTGTCGAGCAATTTGCGTCTCTCTGCAATCTGTCTGGTCAAAGATTATGCCTAGTTTGCCAGTTCCAAATTTTAACATAGTTTTATTTCCTGGTGGCTCCTATCATCTGAGGAGTCAGCATAGCCCATTTTGACCCCCATAATCCTGTATGTAAGAAAGGACTGGGGTGGGGGAAAGCTCATTGAGCCAAGAAAAGTGATAAATTGGGTCAATGTTTACTTTTTTGTTCCCAAGGTTAATTAGTGTTTTTCTTTTTCTTTCTTAAATACCCTTTTGATGTACTAAGAGTCTTTAATGAGGACAGTTAAATAAACAAATCATTAGGCTTAGAAGAGCACAAATAATAGATATTTGGGAAAAGTTGGTCCCTTTAAAGAAATGTACAGAATGCTGAGCTGGTAACTATGGGAACTTCCCAGGATCCAGGACAATGGCAGTTTGGGGTTGATAGCTTAATTACTGAACTGGCCATTTCTGTAACCTTGCTAATTGAACATGCTAGGGAATTTATCTTAAAGCAAATGACCAGCTCACCAAAGTTTTTCTTCTTGAGGAGAAGGGAGGGTGGAAGTATGTGGGGGGGGGGAAGGAGAGGGTAGGGAAGAATGGAATTTAGACCTCTTTGGACCCAGTGACAGATAAAAAAGGAAAATTTCCTGTTCTCGTGGAATATTCTGCTCCATTTGGATTTATGTGAGTAACCTTAACAGCCTTGTTTTACTCATTCAGGACAAGGTACCCAGAATAGGTACTTACTCCATCAGCAGCAATAGCTGTGATAGTAACAGTGAACCAGATTATAAAAATAATGATTTTGGGACTGGAAGGGAGAAAGTTAGGGCATGTGATGAAGAGCAGCAAGCCAGGTAATGAACAGTGAGCACACTGGGTCCATATGGGGAGCATCTATCCATATGAGGAACAGATAATGATACCTGTCATTGAGTTGGATCCTCTTGAATTTGCATTTTAGCCTATTTTTCTCCTGAGATCTAGTCTGCTAGAGGATACAGTAATTGTAGGGACACCCATGTATTTTCCCTTGCCTTCTATTTGGCACTTCCATTCTGTCTATATCAAGGAGTTTATTCCTGAACCTGGTATTTCCAAAGGAGTCCCCAGTTGAGTTATCTCTGTAATAAAGGAATGGTTACAAAATATATAGATATAAAGATAACTTGGTTCTTAATTACATTCTTTAGTGAGTTAAATCATCGAATGAGCTATGGATGGAGCTTTCTAAACTCTATATTACAGTCATGCTGCTGTGGATATGGGCTTCTTATCCTCTCTTTTATGAATGGCTTTGTTTGGAGGTTGAAGCTCTTTCACTATATTTTGCTTTGGACTGAAATTGGCTGAGAAAATCTTCACTCAGAGATATTAAAAAAAATAAAGGCCCCACTTGGCAACTCCTTACATCTACAATGGAAACGAGAAGGGAAGCTGTCTCAAAAAATTATTTGTATTTCTTTATCTCTAAATACATTGGTGAATATTGAGGGTTTTTTGTGACATGATAGGCAGTAGTTATTATACATCACTCATTTTCCCCCTAACTTACCAAATTAAGAATTTGAAAGTACAACTATGATTTCCTTTTTCAAATGAGATGTGACATGTAATTTGAGTGGGGAAAAAATAGCAATGTCTTTCTCATTCATTTCCAATTTACAAGGATTTGGGATATTTGTAATACCTCAAAGGTATGACTTGAGTTTATTACAAGAGTATTCTATTGACCTGTCCTTTCTTTCACTGTGACTAAAATATTTGTCTATGGTAACCCAGTAACCCCAAGCCTCAATTTTACTTCCTGTATCTTGACATTCATCTGAGGAGTTGTCCTGAGAGGGTAATCATACAAAGGAGCTATAAATAATGTGGGGGAATACAGGCTAATGATTTCAGAGTAAGCAGCATCTTTTAAATCCTACTTTAGTAGCAAGAAATTATGATACTCATACTATTTAAGTAGAGATTGGAGATTGAGAGCTTTGGAGTTTATTCATATTTCCTAATTGTCTGACTCATAATTCTATTTATATTTGCAAGGGAAAGAAGAGAAACTTTTTTTTGTGTCACCACTAGGCTTTCTTCATAAAGATACAGGACACCTGGGTCCTAGTCCTAATTCTTTCACTTAATTTATTGTGTGATTTTAGGCAAAATGCTGGTTCTTAGGTTGTTCATCTATAAATTTAGTAGTACTGGAGGGGAGATGATCTTTTAAGAGTCTTTCCAACTATAATATCCTAGGATTCTATGATAGTCTAACTAAAGGTAGAATGAGACAGAATTCTGAAAAGTATTCCTTGTCTGTCCATTTGTTGAGTTCTATAATGTTCTTGGGTCTGAAGGCAGTTAGAAACTGCCTTATAAAAGAAAGGAATATTTGAAAAATTTAGTACAAGATGGAAAATAACATTAGTATTTGCATAAATAATTGCACAAAGAATAGTTATTTCCTGTTAAGTAGTAATATAAACATTCATGTAAAATGGATTAGTGAAAATTAATTTTTAAAAATGTATATTAAACTATGGTCAGAATTACATATGTAATTATATACAGTAATGCATTTTCTTTTTCTTCTTTTCTGAAATGGAGCCAATACCAGCCAAAATTTTGAACTTTTTGCTTTCATTTTCCCCACTGATACAAGTATATTCTGTTGATCTGTCCTTTCTCCCACTGTGATTGAAATATTTGTCTATGGTAGCATTATAGAAACACTCGTAAATGTGTGGTATCACTAAATAGCTTTCTTTACCTGACAAAGAAGAACATCCTGAAAGGAAATCCTGTATAAGAGAAACTCTATATCCATCTTGGAATTAAGCCAACACAGTCTTTATATCTAGTTTAGAAAATATAGGCCAGGGGCAGCTAGGTGGTGCAGTAGATAGAACACCAGCCCTGAAGTCAGGAAGACCTGAGCTCAAATCTGGCCTCAGACACTTAACACTTCCTAGCTGTGTGACGTTGGGCAAGTCACTTAACCCCAGTTGCCTCAGAAAAAAAGAAAAAGAAAAAAGAAACGAAAAGAAAATATAGGTTAAAAAAACAATAAATAAATAAATAAAAAGAAAGAAAGAAAATATAGGTCAGAACACATGCCCATTACATTTTACTTGAGTATTTGAGAAGAGTTTCAAGTAAAGATGGAGAGAGTAAAAGGATGCCTAATAAAAGTGAACATAAGGTTCACAGTATTTCTTCTTGGATATTCCTATTTCCTTTCCTTCTTTGTACCACATTTGAAAATATATAAGCTTGAGCCTTTTTTTATCCAAAGAGATTGTACATAGGTTTCTTGATACCAGAAATTTAGTTTAAGACCAAGGCACGAGTAATATGATAGAAGAACTCCATTTAGGGAAACTTTATTTTTTTAATTTAAAATGTAAATTTTAATTTTAATGTAAATAGTATGCATACTGAAGTACACAATCAATATAGACATATAGACCTACACATATACACCTATATGTTTCAGGTATTGAGAGATTAGTTGCTCTTTGCCAATAGTCATACATCTCGTATGTGTCCAAAGCAATCTCTAAATCCAGACCTTTCTTCCTGTCTTTCAGAGAAGCTGCTTAATTCCTATAACCTCAAGAGTCACTTTCAAGGCACTTTTATGTTTGTATGGCACTTTGAGCACATAACCTCTTTTGAACTTAGGGAAACATTAGAGGAAAAAAATAGCTAGCATTTATGTAACACTTTACAATTCACAAAGCTCTTTACAAATATTACAAATATTATCCTCATTTTATCCTCACAACAGCCCTAGAAAGTTGGTGCTATTAATATTTCTACTTTAAAGATAAAAAAATGGCATTATGTGGCTCAGTGGATAGAGTGTCAGGCCTGACAGCAAAAAGAATCATCTTCATAAGTTCAAATCTGGCCTCAGATATATAACATCTGGGAGACCCTGGGCAAGTCATTAATACTATCTGCCTCAGTTTCTTCAACTGTAAAATGAACTTGAGAATGAAATGGCAAACTACTCTAGAATATTTGCCAAGAAAACCCCAAATGTGGTCATTAAGAGTCAAACACAACTGAATAAAAAATGATATACAAACAACAAGCACAAGGAAACTGAGATAGATGTTTTTAATTTACCCAAGTCACAGAGAGCTAGTGTCTAAAAATTTTAACTTAGATCTTGACTCTATGTCTAGTTCTTTTTCTATCTACTTATCTCAGAACTTGTCAGCATGTTTAATGTTGCATATGGAAATTGTTTATAGTTATTTAATTTATTTATTCCTATAGAGAGTATTTACTGATCACCTACCATGTTCAAGGCACTAAATTCTAATACATTTGGCCAATTTCACTCATTCTCTATTTTATACTAACTAGGGTTATATGTAAGGAATGATAACCAACATGTTCTTGGACACGGCTAGGATGCTTGTGCTCAATGAATGGCTGGGAAAATTATCATGTTGGCAATCAACTGGGTAAGACTTTTTGGAAAGTGATGCTGTAGCTAAGGGGAAAACATAGGTGCAAGCCCAATAATTAGTAATCATTTCCCCCATCTCCACCATTTTCTATTTCATGAGCCAATAGATATATTCCCTAAAAGCCATCAGGAGAATAGCCCATTTTCATATATGCTATCCACAGAACTATGGCAACCTCTCTTTGAAAAGAACAAAAAAAAATGGTTGACTTTATTTAATTTTAATGCTTTGACATCCAGACAAGTGGTTCCATTTTTGAGAGAAAGCTGGAAGATTTGAATGGAATAGCCACACCAAAAGGGATAAGGAAGGCTTTTTTATCTAACGAGCAGAATCTTGGCTTTTTAAAAAGTGATTTAAAGGCAAAGAAATCCCATCTACATATCTTGAATAATGGGCTTTATTTTAGTTCATAATGTTTTGCCCCAGAATACCAAAGAGTATTTTATTCACATTGATTGACGATGATAGGTGAAAATATTTTCTATAATAAGCTGATAAATATGTGATTGTATTTTAGAGTATATTTTAATATAAACTGCTTATCAGATTTGGTCCCCCTTATTAATTTTTCTTTTAAATGTTGAAAAAATATAAGTGAAAAGAAAATAAAACTGAGCAGCAGTTAAGAGTTGAATAAAAATAGTATGTCCATACTTTTGGGGTAGGAGTTGGGAAACAGAAAATAGTCTATGAAGTCATATATAGTTTATGAAGAGTGTCCTCCTTCTGAACTACTGTGAAGATGGTCATCTTCAGGTCCAATTATATTCCAGAACACATTATATATCACTTTAAAATAAAATTTAACAAGGAAAGAGAGGCAACATGATATGTTGGATAATCCTGGATTGGGAGTCATGAAGATTTTAGTTCAAATTCCACCTCTGAAATTAACCAACTGTGTAACCATGAGAGTCAACCCATATTAACCTCAGTTTTCTTTATCTCTAAAATGGAAAAAAATAATATCTATAGTAGCTATCTTATTGGGCTGAGATGGTATATGTGAAGGGCATAGTGAACTTTAAAGCTTCATGCAAATGTCAGTTTACAGTCTTCCATCATAGATCCATAAGCCAATGTTATTACTACTGACCTTGCTCAATCACAGAGACTCTATGTGCTTGGATTTCTAATGGAAAAGGGAATGTTTGCTGCCAGTATTGCCTCCTTCCTACTTCCATCCTTCCCCTGGCATTTTACTGTCACCATTTCCCCTGATGCTTCTGGGAAGAGGGAGAGGGGAAAAAAAGCATATACATTGTGCAGTAGATAGAGCTCTACATCTAGAGTCAGGAAGACCTGTAATCAAGTTTGTCTTCAGACACTTATTGGTTGTATGACCCTGTTCAAGTCACTTGAATTTTAGTTTCATAATCATCATAATAGTAATTATTTTACTAAGTTGTTGTATGGATCAAATGAGATAATATTTGCAAAGTACTTGCTTGATACCTAGGACATAGTAGCCATTTAATTTTTGTTGGCTCTGTTGTCTCCCCCAACTTCCCTCCCTAAAAAAAAAAAAAAAAAAAAAAAAGAATGAGGACTCCTGATTTACAAGAATCGAGTGGCTTTTTGCCCCATATTAAGTGCCTTGTTCAGTATCTGCCTGCTCATTTACATTAAGCAAATTATAGTTAGGTCACCTGTTTTCCCAAACTACATATATTAATTCATAAAACACTAATGGTGGATACTTGTCTTCTCTTTCAAGGTTGGCTTCTTTAGCTTCACTTTGAAAAATGTTTGAAAAAGTCCAGGTTGTTAACACCAAGTCAGCAGAGAGAACAGAATTTAGGAGCTATTGTAGGGAAGCCAGTGGGTGAGATAGCAGGGAAAATTAATTTTGTGGCTTTATTTCCTCACTAATTTGCCAAGTGGGGGGGGGATGAATGCTGCCTCTTTCTTCTAGCTAGCCAGAGCTCAGAGGTGGAGTGGGCAAAGATAAATTTGACAAGGAAAGAAGAGCTTGTGAGAACCTTGGGGAAAATTCAAGTCAAGGATAGGCAGATTAGGGGATGGAATAGAAACAATAAGACCCCAGCCTTTGGATAAAGTGGGAATAGAGGGAAGTCTGCCAAGGAAGTTAGCCCATAGCACAACCATCGAAGGAAAGAAATTAGCTATGACCTAAGCAAAGTAGAAAGTAAGGATTAAAATAATTTTTAAACGCTGATAACACTTACGTTACTCTTGTGTTGATTCCCTTCTGGTAAAATCCACCAGATACATGTAGATGTGGTATTATTCAGAATAGGAAACTTCATGTCCATATTTCCATATTTCCTGTAAGAGCTTATGTCTATGGCTGGTCTATATGGAATCCATTAGGTTTAGGGCAGTCCTGAGGATAAAAATATTAAAAAAGAAGTGTAAAACATAATGGGGCAGTTAGGTGATGCAGTGGTTAGGGTGTCTAGTCTAGAATCAGAAATACCCAAGTTCAAATCCAGCTTTTTACAATTAATTACTAGCTGTGTTACTATGGACAAAATATTTAAACTTATTTGCCTCAGTTCATCATCTATAAAATGAGCTGGAAAAGGAAATGACAAGCCATTCCAGTATCTTTGTCAAGAAAACTCAGATGAGGTCAAGAAGAGTTGGACATGACTAAAACATCTGAAGAACAACAACTTAAAACATAATTTTTGCCCTCAAGGAGTTTATAGGCTTGTTGAGTAAATAGAATATATACTTATGAAAATTTTTAAAATGCAAAATGAAGTGACCCTGCCAAAGCCAATAAATAACCTATTCTATAAGGTCTACAAGGGTTCTATAATTTTTATTTCTGTAGGATAACCACACAAAACTTAATATAAATCTTCACATACAAAATGCTTGTTACCTTGTTAAATGACTGCCAAGCACAACAAATTATCAGGGAGAAAAAGCTCAGTGGGTTTCCAGTATGAAGAAAAATACAATCTTCAATATGGGGCCCTAACTTTTGGATCTTTAAAACTCTATCACCTAAAAATACAAAATTTTAGTAAAAAGTACAATACGCAGGAATACAAGCATTTGGCATTCTTTTAGGTGTGACCAGAATAATGCAGAAAAATCAGAAGAACTCCCAAAATATAACTTCTGTAATGTATAATTTTGAAAACATTGTCCTAATTTTTACTTCTATACAGCAAGCAGACGAGGTCCAATAATATCAAATACACAATCTGCAAGTTTTATTAAGTATCTATTATATGTAGGCTCTGTGCTAAATGCTGCAGGTACAAAGAAAGGGGGGAAAAATTCTCTGCCCTCAAGCAGCCTAAAAATTCAGACAAAAATAAGACAAAAATATAAACAGAGGTATACCAAGGTGCAATGGATAAGGTACTCCTTCTAAAGTCAGAGGACCTAACTTCATTTCCTGCCTCTGAAATTTAATAGTTGTGGGATATTCTACAATTCACTTAATCTTCCCTGCCTTCAGTTTCCCTATAATCTGGTTTAGAAGACCACGAGGAAGGGACATGTTGTGAGCAAAACAATACTTGGCTTTCTGCATGGATAGGAGCATCTTCCCTGAAGCTCTAGCTTCTGAAGTATGCTGGATGCCAAATACCATTTTCCCTTTAGTCTTTCCTAACCTTTCTCTTCCCACTTACCCCACATATTAGGCAAACCTCTTAAATATAAACATATGAAACTACATTAAAAAATATCCAAGTCATCTATGTGCCTTCCAACAACCTTAGTATCTTTATTTTGTAGTCAAGAGAAATTAACAAATTTTAGTAGCTTTTTTTTTAAAAGAGGAAGAAATTATAATAATCCAAGCAAGAGATAATGATGTCCTGAACTAAGTGATGGATATATGAGTAGAGAGAAAGGAACATATTTCACAGATGTTGTAAAGACAAAAATATCAAGAATTGTCAATGGTTTGGCTATATGAGATGAGTGTGAGTTAAGAGCTGAGGTGGATACTGAGGTTGTGAATTCAACAGAAATGGTGACATTTGGAAAAGAAGAGGGTTTGAGGGCAAAGATAATAAGTCTGTTTGGGGCTTGTTAAGTTTGAAGTGTCATTGGACAGTCACATTGATATTTCTAATATGTAATTTGGCGATATGACACTGAAATTCAGAGCAGAAACCAGAGCCCCTTACAAATCACACAAATGCAATCCATGGCCCTATACTCCAATGCTGGGCTTAAAAAAATTTACTTTGGTCCTGGAGACAACTAAGAGAAATCATTTTTTTTTTAAATTTTCCTATTCAGATTTCACTTTTACTTCCCACCAGGGATGGACATCAAAATTTAGCTCATATCTAGTTTTACACACATCTGCATACCAAAAAGGGAGTGGGGAAGAGGTCAAAGAAGGAAAACAGAATAGAAAGCCCTTAACTTCTATATAAACATCTAGACTGACAAGATAATAAATATAGGACAGGATTTATTTAAACAAATAAAAATTGCAAATGTCATTGCTGAGTCCATAAACAATTAAGATATTTTCTCTCTCCTCTCCAGTGGGCCTCTACTTTCCCCAGAGTCCTATATAGTCCTTCAGATTTACAGGGTACTCAGTGCCATCCAATGCAAGAGGAAGAACACGGGATAGCTAGTGAGTCAAATAACCTTTATTCTCCAAAAAATTCCTCAGCTTCTGAAGAGAACTAAGGGACTATCTGTTCCCAGGTACTGAGACCCCAGAATGGGGAAAGCATTGAAGATTTCTAGAGAGTTTATGTAATTTACATACATTATCAGCAAAGGCAAATCTAGGTTAAATATCTCACAATTGCCTATCAGGGATGTATATTTCCTCAATTTTCAGTTCCATAAGTATTATATAACTCCTTGTAATGGTCTAGGAAATCCTCAGCCCCAGGGTCAATCCAAGAAACTTAGTCCTTGGTTTTATCCAGCAGTTGTGAACTTCATCTTTATAAGGATGTCAACAAGGTAAAGAGGTACTTGCTGCTGGATACTCAAGCATTATCCAAGACTGGGAGGAGGAGTGTGTTTTAGTATTCTTGGGACATATGTGGACATACCCAATACATCATCCATCCCTACTTTCCTGAATAAGTATGCTTTCTTCATCTGGAAGGATTATTTGCAACCGAGTAAAAAACCAAGTCAGTTGAGATAAAAACAATTGGTTTTAGGTAATTAGAAAAAGAAAATGATGACTATGGAACAATATTAAAAAGGGACGCTGAGGGATCACAGTTCTACCTCCCACCTAATTCCTAAGCTTGAATATTTAGAGATTCACAACTAATTATGCAGAGATGATGAATTTTTAAAAATGCTGCCATCCTGTCTTCTCAAGGCCAAGGACTTTAGCTATTAATAGAACAATCAGTTTTTGCCATATTTTAGAAAATATACCCAACATTGCATCTATTTTAAAGCATTCATCTGGTGCATTACTTAAACATGACAAATCTCTGTAATATGCAAAATCAGCATTAGGTTAAATTGAAGCTAAATTCATCATAATGATCCTAAACACCACAGAAAAATCCCCTGTTAGTAGGTAAGGCTCATCCAAGGCACTGGCCAGGCCTTTCCCTTTTCATTTTTTTTAAAGGATTTGATTTTTTTTTTAAGATTTAAAATACTTATCATCTGTTCTAGCTTGGTGTAAATGGAACAAGTAGAATAAAATAAAAAGGATTTGCTTATTAACATTACACTTTTCAGGAGGACAAATGAAAAACTTGGAACATGAAACCCATATTGGAACAAGCTATTTGCTGGAGGCATTGCAACAATGGTCCTCCCTGCCTTCTCCTCCCATTGTCCGAAGAACTCTATTCTATTCCTTTTTGCATTGGGTTCATTTTGAGCATCAGTTTCTGTTGGTTTTTTAAAGAAATTGTTATGTGAACATACACACATACATTTATAATGGCATCTAAAAACTAAAGGGCCTAATAGTTAACTTCCAGGAAGGATCCACTACGTGTTCAGACAGGCTTTGACAAAGAATGCTGGAGTGTGACCTGAATTTAATTATTTAAGCAGCATATTGTAAGGCCCTTAAGAAAGCAAATGTCATGATGGACAGAATGAGTTTACCCTGCTGTCTAAAGAGCAGTGTGGCGTGGCTGGCCCTTAGCTCAATTAAATTGTTTTCCAAAGCACTAAAGAGATGGTGGCTACAGCCCAGGTACTGAATGTGACATTTTGGAAGGAAGAACCATTAACCTGGAATTGTCAACCTGTGATAGTCCCTCTGCTCTTCCCTTCTTCTCCCCAAACGAATCAGTTCTGGGGCCACCCTCTGAGCTCACATTCACATACAAGGCCAGAGACACAGTGAAGAAAGGACTGGCACTAAGCTGGATTTCCAAGTTGTTAATCAGGGAATGATGATGGAGAGAAAAATAAATAAAAAAAAACCCTTTTGGGAAAGCAGTAATAACTATCATTTTTTAAAGCCATGAAAATTAACATCTGTTCTATTCCCAAGGCCAAAGGATAACCAGGGAACAGAAGTAAAGAAACTTGAGCCACAAAACCAGACGATATTTAATTCATTAATTGTGTCTCTGATGGTTCCATTGCAGTGCCAATGTCCCAGTTGTCTTACCCCACTGAGACAGGGAGTGCTATAGGATGTAGGGGAGTACAGAAAGAAAAAAGTGAAAGGCCCTGGTAGTAAGGAAATAAACAGAGCAGATTTCAGTGTTTTTAAAAGCCCTGTGGCCTCCAGAGTGCTCTTAAATAGGCCAAAGTTGGTCTAAAGCAGAAACATTTTTCCAGGTTTTCCCTTGATCTAAGTGATTGCTTAATGTAGTTCAATTTTTTCTCTATTTCAGAGGAAAATACTTCCTTTCACCTTCAGAAACATTCGGTATAGGAAATAAAGTGTCAAAAGGTTGGGCCTCCAGATGACCAGTAGCCCAATTCACCCATATACAGAGCAGGTGTTACAGGTACTTCTCTGCCTATTTAATTGGATTGTTAGGAAGCAGTTACTCCATAGGGCTTTGCAAGGGAAATTCACACTCTCATCTGGGGGATTTCAAACCTTGTCATTGATGTTATTCCCTAGGACCTGTGTCAGAGTTAGTTAGACGTGCAGACATTTGGATTGTTAACACAAAGGGCTGAGACCATTTGAGGATGTCAGGCATTGTCTTTTAGCGTTTCATTTATGTCTTATAGAGCACATTTGCCCTGAAGAGCTTAAAATCCTTTACAAGCTTGAAAGTTACCTGAGGATAGTTAATCCTCATTGCTCTAGGGAGCTGAGAAAATTTCAATTTAATTTATTACATGCAAAAAAAATGAAAGAAAAAAGTCAACAAGTATTTATTGAGCTCTTTCAGTGTCAGATAGTTCCTCATTTGGCTTAGGGATATATAAGTGATTTTCAGACATGGCCTATGCCCTTGGCACCTAATGGACAACACAAGGTTGACTATCATACCATTTAACATAAATACTGCTTTTGAAGGGGTGGGGTTTGTACAGTAACTAGAAAAAAGTGGGAAGAGCTTTGGATTTAAAATTGGATAGGCTGGGTTTGAGTATCCTGCTCTGCCACTTATTAACTCCCTCTGTGACCTTGAACAATCCATTGAAATTCTTGGACTCAGTTGCCTCATTTGTAAAATGGTAATAATAATATTATGCTATCAACTTCATAAGATTGTTATGAGGGCCAAATAGAAATATATAGATAGATAGATAGAGAGAGACAAAGAGACATAGATATAAAAAAGATATTATGCATTTAGAGATATACGTAAATATGAAGCACTTTACAAATTATGGAGTACTATATAAATATATAAACCATCATAATTATGTAGGTGGGTAGGACCCTGAATTAATGATTTGCAAATGACTTATTGAAAGATGTAAGTCCTATACTACAGTTTAAATGATCCTGGAGATGAAATATCGTTGAGAGGAGAATGGCAGAAATTTCTAATATTTAGAAAAAAATTGTCTCAAGTTCCACAGTGGAAGAGAGAGAAACCAAATATAGGAAACCAGAAACTCATTCTGCCATTTTCTTTCTCTCATCTCCTTTCTCTATTTCCAAACTGATGTAATGTTATAAAACCCAGAAACAGAGTACAGAATCACAAAAAATTAAATGGCAAAAGAAAAAAGAAAAGAGTGTATTCTCCTAACTTAAAGCCAAGGAAATTTAACAATTAACTTTTTGAATGTCATTCAGATATTTTTGCTATCACTATTTCTCAATAGAAATCTGAGCTCACAAAACCCAAAGCTAAAGGCCATTTAGTTTAGTATAATGTAAAGAAAGCTAAATTAGAAGCCGGTATTTTCCTGGGTTGTAGTCTTGGTTCTCTTATTAGCTGATTGTATTGCATCACCTCGGTCATATTTTTTTGGTTGCTTCAGTTTCTTTATCTGTAAAATGTAGATTCTACCCATTCTGTCTATTTATGTTTGTTGCAAATGTCCACTAGTCTAATGGATCTAAAAGTGCTTCTATAAAGTATAGAATGTTAAATATGAAGTACAGTAACACTAGGTGAATTTCATATTGAGATTAAGGAAGACTTTTTCTTATAGTTTCAGTTAGTTGGGAGTACTTGGTGAATAGAGAATCATGGGCTAGAATGAAAATAGGAATCCAATGCCATATTCCATGTAAATTTCTCATGTAAATTGGGTCTTTTTATTATAGAGTCCAATGCATACCCATTGTTTTGAAAATGACTTGGATGTTCTTTCCATCTGTATTGCTAAATTTGAATTTAATTTGGAAAGAACTGATACAAACTCCCCAGAAATAAATATAGGATCACTCTCCAAGCATGCTATTTATCTTCATGATAAGTAGAAATGTTCCAAACTATCTGCTAGTATCTGTTTCCAGACTCAATTACATCAGAATCAGAAATATGATGAAGACCTATTAGGTAAGAAAAGTCTCATTTTTAATTAGACCACATTTTTATTATAACATAAATAAATCAGCATACTGTTAGGGAAATTTAATTAGAAAGTAAGATAGCACCCCCTTCATATTATTGACCAAACTAGACTTTTGTTGGTACAGATGGAAGGAAGCCTATTGAAATGATCCAGAGCACTGGGGGGAAATCCATTCTATAGCAGTGAAGGAAGAAGTCTTTGAGAATTTTCTTAAATGGGATTATTAAACTACTAGTTGAATGAAATGTTGTATACATAGTGTGTCTGGATACTTGACAAATTTTCTCATTCTATTCTTATGAACAAGATGGGGAGATGTGGACTAGTATATTTAGGTGATTTCAGAATGAGTTGATTCATTCTGTTGTTGTTTATTAAAAAATTGTTTATTAATAGATCAATCAACATAAACCTAAGATAAAGTTCCGAGGAGAGGGCAACAGGGTTCTGTCTTTAGACCTATTTTTTTCAATTCCATTTCATTCATCAAAATTTCAAGTACCTACTAAATTCCTGTTACTATTCTAGGTTCTAGAGACATGAAAGACAATAACAAAGTTGTTCTTTGCAAGAAGCTAAAACCCTACTGTTTTCTGTGACATTTTTACTAATGATTTGATAAACCATAGCACATGTTATTATCAAATCCATTAAATTAATAAAGAAATAGTTGTCCTGTTTATAAAATTGATGGATGACATGAAGTTGAGAATGATAACTGGTAAGTTGGGTGGCAAATCTAGTTAAAATCGTCTTAACAGGTAGACTTTTATGTAAAATGTAAAAAGATAGACTTTAGTAGAGAATAAATGTAAGTCTCTGCATTTAGGATCAAATAATTAACAAATAAAAGACAACTATTCTATCCACAAAACCTAAAGAGTTTGATATAAGGGAATATTCTGGTATGGTAGCCTAAAAAAATTTAATCTTTAGCTGAATTCATGAAAATATAATGCCCATACCAGGGGAGATCATAGTACCTTTGCATCAGTGTTACATGAAGTTATATTCCCGCAGTTTAAGGGGGATTATTGGCAAGTTATAAGGGTTTTATTTTTCCATTTTTGTTTGTTCAATAGAAGGAGAGAGAGGGAAAGGATATAAATATTTATTTTTTTTAAAAAATTAAAGAGGAATATTGACAAGTTGAAGTGCCTACAGGAGCAAATATGACCAAGATGGTTAAAAGGATTCAAAATGATCTCATATGAAGTATGAAAGAAGTAGATATGTTTATCTTGAGGAAATTAGTGTTCATGTGATTGTCTTCAAACTTTCGAAAGATATCACCACAATGCAATCATTAAATCCAGCTGGACTTCCCTAAGACTTTGGTTCTCATTCTCATTTGGGTCCCCTCCTACTTCTATTTACTTCCAATAGCTGGGCTCCCTCTACCTATCCAAACACAATATGATAGTTGGTTAAAAAAAAATAATAATAATAATAAAGCCATTAGTCAAGTGCTTAATAATAAGAGGGAATATTTATATATTATTTTGAAGTTTAAAAATAATTTCCATTCAACAATACACTGGTGTAGAGAGTGAAAATATATATATCTATTTTACAAGAGTAAACTGAGGCTCAGGGAAGCTGTGATTTGACCAAAACCACATAGATAAGTAAGGCAGTGTATGTAGAGCATCAGGACTGGATTCAAATAGGCTCCTCTTTTTAAGTTCAAATCTGGCCTCGGACACTTACTAACTGTGTGATCCTGGGCAAGTCATTTAACCCTCCTTGCCTCAGTTTCCTCATTTGTATAATAAATTGAGAAAGAAATGACAAACTTCTCCAGTATCTTTGCTATGAAATGGGGTCATGAATTTTCAGATGATGAAATTAAAACCATCTCTAGTCATATGAAAAGTTGCTCCAAATCACTATTGATCAGAGAAATGCAAATTAAGACAACTCTGAGGTACCACTACACACCTGTCAGATTGGCTAAAATGACAGGAAAAGATAAAGATGAATGTTGGAGGGGATGTGGGAAAACTGGGACACATACATTGTTGGTGGAACTGTGAACGGATCCAACCATTCTGGAGAGCAATTTGGAGCTATGCTCAAAAAGTTGTCAAACTGTGCATACCCTTTGACCCAGCAGTGTTTCTATTGGGCCTATATCCCAAAGAGATCTTAGAGGAGGGAAAGGGACCCACCTGTGCAAGAATGTTTATGGCAGCCCTTTTTGTAGTGGCTAGAAACTGGAAACTGAAGGGATGCCCATCAATTGGAGAGTGGCTGAATAAATTATGGTATATGAATGTTATGGAATATTATTGCTCTGTAAGAAACGACCAGCAGGACGATTTCAGAGAGGCCTGGAGGGACTTGCATGAACTGATGCTGAGTGAAACGAGCAGAACCAGGAGATCATCATACACAGCAACAACAGTATTACATGATGATCAATTCTGATGGACATGGCTCTCTACAACAAAGAATTGTCTCAAACCAGTTCTAATTGTTCACTGAAGAAAACCATATACACCCAGAGAGAGGGAAATGAAATATGGACCACAACGTAACATTTTCATGATCTCTATTGACATTTGCTTGCATTGTGCTGCCTTTCTCTGATTTTCTTTTTTTTTTTTCTTGTATATAGGATTTTTCTTGCATAACTTCTCAAGCATTTCAACATTATTAACATGTAGTGGACTTCCTGCCATCTAGGGGAGGGGAGGGGACTGGGGGTAAAATTTATAATGGAAAGCTTTGTAAAGATCAATGTTGGGGAAATACCCATATATATGTTATACAAATAAAAAGCTTTAATAAAAAAAATTTAATAAAAAAAAGAAAAAAAAAGAAATGGGGTCATGAAGAATGAGACATAAATTGAAACAACCAAACACAAATGGCTAGTAAGTGTATACTCAAATATCCTCATTCAAAGTCCCAGGAGTTTCTTTTCCATTTTGTCTGCCTGCAGTTGAACTCACTCATTAGGCCACATAAGATTTACTTATTTCAATAGCAGGAATGATCTACACAGCATCCCTCACTGTTAGTCATTTCAATAAAAGACAGATAACAGGCTAGCAAAGCAGCCCAAGTTTCATTTTAGGAATATGCTAACTCTTTGTTTTCTTTGCATTGTTCAGAATTTTCTCTTTTGCATTACACTTTTTTATTCCATACACCAGGCTGCTCTTTTGGTCCACTTTTGATTTTCTGACATTCCAGAATTAGGAAATTCCTGACTTTTCTTCAAAATTCTACCTCTTTGTTTAATAAATGACAATGATTTTTTATGAAGGAATACTGACAAAATCTTTACTCCTTTTGGGAAGCAGTATCTTTGAAGCTCTCAAGGCATCAAATCCATGTTACCTTGAATATTTTTAGTCAGAACTCAATTTCTGTGCCCAAAAGAGTGATAGAAACATTTTGAGAAGTCAAGTAAAAATAATAATAATAGTTCACTTTTCATATCATACTTTGGAATTCACCAGGTGTTTTCCACATAAAAATTAAGAAGTTAATAGTACAAGTGGTCATATTCCCATTTTGTATAATGGGAAACTGGGACACAGAAAGACAAAGTGAACTGCCCAAAGCCAGGCAGAAATGAGACTCAAAATTACTCATGCATATGTTTTGCAAATAAAAAGCTTTAATAAAATAAATAAATAAAAAGAAAAAAGAAAAAGAAATGGGGCTCAACTTCCAAATTCAGTACACAATGTCATAAACTACAAAGAGTATTCTAGGTCTTTCTGGTCCTATCACACTTCTTATCATTTCTCAATGAATCTAGCAATATTTGGCAGCACAGGAAGTAGTCACAGTTCTGGAGAACATAATTTCCATCACTGAATACCTAATGATGTGTTCAGAGTAAACCAAGATAAATTGTTGTTCTCTTGTTCAAAAGTGAAAGAAATAAAAGAACCTTTACAAAAATTGTTATTCTGAAAAAAATGTTATTGCAACACTGAAAAATAACATTTTCTTGGCTCCCCATGGAGCATGTTTCACACACATAATCCAGTCAAATTACAAATGTTATGCTGTATAATATCAGTTAAATCACAAGATGAACAAAATTATGTACTCAATAACATCTCTTAGAAATTTTCCATTTTTATAAGAAGAAAAAGCACAATGAATTTAAACTGAGTTATGGAGAGGGGTGATATTTAGTCTAAATGACATTCATGGATTTATAACCAAATAGATAAAATGTACTTTCCTTTTCTTCCCCCTTTGAATTATTTTTTTTTTTCTGTAGCACACGAACTCAAGGGTGATAGAACAAGTTAGGTAGGGGAAGGTTTCCATTAAGAATAGGACTGCAAATAATTGTAAGACAGGTGAACCAAAATGAAAGTCCAGGTAATTATGGAGGGGGTGAGGGAGCAAAAACATGGCAGGTGCCTGTAAATGTGAAATCATTCACATCTTCTGGGAGTACTTGGGTAGAGGGAAATAGTTTTAGGGCATAATCATATCTCTTGAATTCAATAGGTTTCTTCAGGTTAACCTATTCAAGGCTAGCTATTTTTGCTTTCTTACTCCTTTCCCCCAAGGTTACATATAAATGGTCTTTCAATCCCATGATAGAACGAACGGAAGGCTAGAGCTTCATTTCTTTCTGAACCCTTTGACTTGCAGGGACAGAATGCCAGGCTCCTGCTGCTGTTGTTAAGCACCATCTACCACGAATGATTTCAAATTGATGCTGGCTGTGAGGTCCTTAGAGAATGTGCTACCACCACAAGAGTTGAATGTCTGTTTTTATTTTCTGTGTTATGCAGGAACACTTTTTAAAGATCAACCATCCTTGTCTGCATTCAAGTAAATGGATTTCCTGAAACAAGCCAACACATCTTTTTATTCACTGTGACTTTAAATTTACTATGAGATTCACTTAATTGAAGAGCATTCCAGACTATTTGTCAAAAAATCTGACAGACGTAGCTGTTGTGAATTATACCATAGCACAAAGAGCAATCATTCTCATGTCATTTGTCATCATATATTCTTCATTCTTGAAAGTTTCAAAATGAAACTTTAGGTTGGTTTTTTATATTCTTTCCCAGTGCTGCCTGGAAACCAGAAATATATTTTGATGTAATAGTCGGTCAACATTAGGAACATAGAAAAGTAATTTTAAGGGAAGCTACCATTAAGTGATGAAGATATGACCTGTTGGAACACTTCATTTCAAATAGTCTTTTTTTTTTTATTATTCTGGCCATTGTCGTATTCCTTTTAAAAAAAAAACAACACTACATAATACCTTTTGTAGTCATGTATACACAGAAAGTGAAAGTTTAAAAAAAAATTTAAAGATCCATGTGCAAATCCTAGTTTTAGGAGTATCTGAGAAACTTAGACATGGGAAAAGATAACAATCTTAGTATCAATCAAGTTCATTCACAGCCAGAGGGCAAGGATGAGAGAGATGAATAGACTTACATAATATAAAGGATCTTTTAGACCATATTAAATAACTGGTTCATTTTACAGATATGGAAACTGAGGTTCAGAGATGGTAAATGTGTTGTTTCCCATAGACATACAAATAATGAGGTATCAAAGGAGGTATTTGAACCTAAAGTTTTCTGACTAAAATTCCAATGTTCTTTTCACTGTGTTAGCTGATAGAAGCAACAGGTTCATGAATCCCAACCCAGAAACTCAAAATCACCAACATCTTTAAAGGATTTTTTAATCTTATCCTGTTTTCCACACCTAATCATGTCACATTCTTCATCATATACTATCCCTTTCTTTTTATTCTACCCTCTATCTTGTGAATTTATAATAAAATATCAAAAGCTATTATTCTTAACAAAAAATTCTCTTCTTGAGGATTCCTTAGTCTTTGTACTGTATCTTTTTAGTTTCTAGACTGTATTCCTCTTCATTTATCATAATCTGAAGTGATCTTCTGTTCTCATTCCTTCAGATTAGTGGATATTTACAATAGTGTACTAAATTTATGCTTCCCATTTTGAAATCTTCTGCTCATACATCAGTTCCTAAGGAGAGAAATATAGAGTTTCCACTTGTAGATTTTCATCTACAGGAATGATAAACTCTGGTCAAGTATGAGCCTAACAAGACATATATCTTAATTAAGAAATTATCCTTTAAGGTATAATCCATGTATGTAGTTTAACTCAATAGATGAGACCTAAAATTGTTAGTCTCTTTCATCAGACCCCTGAAGATAGTTCTGATACATTCTTGGTGAAAGTTGGGTATTAAATCAAGTCAAAGCTATAGGATAATTCCTATGAACTGAAAAGATCCATTAGTGATTAATAATGGTTACATTGTCGTTCCCTGTTAATAACACCTTGACCTACTAAATGTTGGACACTACTACCAAAAAGTGTTTCTCATCTTGGGCACAAAAAGTAAGCTTGGAATAGAATTCTCATTTAGCTAATCATAATGTCTCACTCAAAGCCTAAAATGGAGATGAGGACATAATAAACATACCCCCAACAGTGAAACATCTAATCCTGACAGCCTTTTTACATGTCTATCCATGTATATGTTTACAAAGCACATAAAATCCTTCTATCTGAATATCAGTACTCAAAGAAAACTGAAACCTAGTTCTCTTCCTCATATGAGGAAACTTTGCTGATCATCTGGCCTGGTATAGTTTCCATTTCCCCATAGACTTCACTTCCCTTTTGTGTCTCCTTGGAAATGGTGTATCTGGGCTGGAGTCAAGGTCTATCCACCTGATCTTACCTGACAATAGGACAATCTAACACTCTTGCTGCAGTGGATCATGCTGATCATTCCTTTCATAATCAATGTATAATAACCTTTAGGAGAGAATTCCTTTTCAGTTATAGTCTTGTCATTCCCATATATTATTTTAACTTACTGTATAATCTCATCCTATCATATTGATTCAATTACCACTTAAATCACTAGCTATTTCAGAATGTTCCTGTGCCACCAGAATGCCAATTTTTATCATACATCCCAAGTTTTAGTCTGTTTTAAGTGGCCCAACAATCTTACTAGCATCTGCCTGAAATGTAATTTGTCCACATATGACATCTTCCTGATGAGTAAAGTATGTAACATGGCATCAGAAAAGCTAATGCTCTTCTATACCATATTAAGAAAGGCAAACTTGTACTCTGATCTACTAAGAACATAAGAATATTTTATTTAGTTCTAGTAGCCATCTTATAGAAAGGACAACAAACTTGAGTATATCCAGAGAAGGTTATACAGGTTGGCAAAAGATCTCAGATTCATGCCATATGAAGACTGGTTGAAGGAAGTAGGGATGTTTAAGCTGGAGAATGAAAAACTTGAAAAGAAAAAGGTAGTTTTCTTCAAGTAACTTAAAGGTTGTCAGGTGAAGGAAGGGATAGTGCCATTCTTCTTGGCACCAGAGGGCAAAACTACGTGCAAGTTGGGTGGGAGTTACAAAAAAGAATGTTTTCACTCAGTATAAAGAACATTTCATAAAAATATAGCTTTCCAAAGGCAAAGTCGATGCCCCACCACCTACTCAGAGGGATTGTCCTTACTAAACATTTTCTCACAAAGATGAGATATTGAATGGATTCTTCATCAGTTTCTCAGTGGACTAGTTAGCTTTTGAAGTCTCTTTTCAATTCAGAAATTCCAGAATTCATTCATTCCTAATTAGTTCAAACTAACTTATTGGTCTGATCCAGAATTTATCAATAGATATTTGCTATCCTTCAGGCAGGGTCAGCTAGGTAGAACGATAGATAGAATTCCAAACGTGGAGTCATCTTTCTGAATTCAAATCTGGCTTCAGACACTTCTTTTCTATATGGCCATGGACAAGTCATTTAACCCAGTTTGTCTTATTTTCCTCATTTGTAAAATGAGTTAGAGAAGGAAATGGCAAACCACTCCACTATCTCAGCTAAGAAAACTCCAAATGGGGTCACAAAGAATCAGACACACCTGAAAAAAAAAAAAAAAAACAACTGAACAACAACAATCCTTCAGACAATCCTAGCATCAAGAATAGTCCAGGAGCAAACAATCCATTCTCATAGTTCACTTGTACCCATACACAGTAATCCAAACCTTTCACAAAGAATGGCTGTTCCCTGTCTTTGTCCCCCATTCTATGGGGGGGACCCAGTCCATGGTAAATGCATCCAGAAACCAATATAGAAAATATCAAATTAATATTTGCACACACATGGATGAGACCCCGTTTTCCTATGAAAAAAAATCATTCATTATTAATCATCCTTTTCATGCCCAAATCCTGATATCATCCCAATTAAAATATAGGAGGAAAAGGTAGAAAATATGAAGCTATTTGCAAAACCATTCTCCCATCTTATATCAGCCTTTAGATATCTGTTGAATTTGTGTCCTCTATTAAGATATAGTATTCATTAAACAAATTGTAATAAAGGAAAGACCACTGAGTGTCTTTAGAATCAGAGTACTTGGCTCAGTTGCTTACTATCTAGGAGTTCTCTAGTTGCTTCATCTCTTTAGTCTTCATCTGAAAAATAATGGGACTAGATTAATTTTTTATAAAATTTATTCTAGTTCTAAATCTATGAACCCAAAAGCCTTGATTATATTCTATTCAGAAAAGAAGCTTTATAATATAAACTTTATAATAACCTAATCAGTGTGTTAATTACCAAAGGATATAAATGAATTGAAAATTCAAGTACTAGGATTTCATTTTTGTTCTCTTTTCACTAAAGATATTGGTCTTATTCTCCTTTTTGCATATGTGTACACACACACACACACACACACATTGTCAGAAACCTAATATCATCAACACACCAAGTTCACTCTTGCTTTGATAATTTTAGATAGAGAGTTGACCAAATCAAATTAATTCTCATTACCTTGGCATGTATCCATTCAAATGAGGTCATAAACTTTTTTCTCTTTTTTTGGATACATATACATCAACCTAGACTTAACACTGAATGATAAAAATATTCAAAGTAACCACTTGCCTAAAGGAAGGTACCAAATCCCTCACACATATAAAACTAGATGAAAAAACTAAATCAACTTTTCTAAAATAATTTCTACATTTCAGTATTTATGAAATAGAATTCATCTCCTTAGTATGGCCCCCTTTCCTTTTCAGTGATATTTTAAATCCTCAAAAACACTATTTGCTTTCATAATTCCCTTCTCCTAAATCTTTAGAAGCAATATCCCATTTTTTTTATAAGTCCATGTTAAAAAATACAATTGGTTTCTGAAATTTCTAATCTCTCAAGAATTTCCCCTTCCATTCTAGGAAAATAACTACAAAGTTTCATCCCTTTGTAAAAAGTTCCAGTCTCAGGTATAGCCTTAATACCCTTCTCACATTATAGATTTGTTGTCTTTTTTTTCCCCCTACTCCATATATTTCTTCAGTTTCTAATTAATTCTGGAATTTACCATGGCATCTATAATGAGTTGACACACACACATTTTATTGCTATTTCATGTGTTCCTGCACATTCTTATTTGACCAATGACTTCCTCCCAGAGCCTATAAAAGTACTCTTTCCTTCTTCCCTTTGGAATTTCATCTAGACATAAAGAATGACTCCCTCTACCTATCCCCTTCTCATAGTGATTGTGAATGAAGTGAAAATCTGATCATTTTGGCCTAACTCAAATATTACACCAATGGAATTCATCTTCCAGGTGATTAGTACATACCAGGACACTTGAGCTTCAGAACTGCTACACTTTTGACTGTATCAATATGTCTTTCACATTGTAGTCTAGAAACTGCAAAATCACTTATAAGAGAAAAATACTATTTTACCCTCAAACATAAATATTCACCACCTAGACTGGCAAAGGTAAAGGAATTATAGAAGACTTCAAGTTCTGATAAGAAATTCCAAAACACTACTAGCTTCAGAAGACTTTATATAGGATGAAAGGACTTAAAATTTGAGAGCATGTTGAAGATTGTCTGGCACAAACACCTCATTTTATAGGTGGTGATCCTATAAAAGGTTTAAATAGTTTCACTAGCTAAGGTCAGTAAAGCTGGTAGTAAAACTAGAATCTATATGACATCTAGTTACATTTCTAATAGACATACTACTTCTATCCTTTTCTCATTCCATTCTCTGGCCATATTCCCATGATCTACTATCTACTCATTCTGTTTCACTTCCTCTTTCTAGCTTATCTTCTTTCCATATTTTTATCATCTTTTAGAACAAATAATTGTTGCTTCCCCACTTAAGATTTCCTCATCTTATAGGTTCAATTTAATATAGATAATTCATTCATGTTGTCATTAACCAGCTTTAGTCCTCATCTGAAAAATAATGGGGCTGACTAAATATCTATAAAATTCCTTCCAGTCCTGAATCTATGAATCCATAAGCCTATGATTTTATTCTAATGCAGAACAACAGAACGGGAACAAAACAGAATGTTTGAGAATCAAGAAGACTTTTGTTCTAGTCTTAATTCTAATGCTCAATGGATTTAAAATTTGGGATAATAACAACTCTAGGCATCCATTGCTTTATCTAAAAAATGAAATAGGGGAGAGGGCACCAGTTAGATGCACATGCAATCATATGATCTATCTATACAGCTATGAGGTGTCTATAATTATATAATTGGCCATTATTTTCATATGTGATCTTCAAAACATTTTTTGATTGTTTACTTGCTAGTCCTTAACTCAAGGCTATGAGATAGGAAGGTACTTTATAATGCAAAGTATATAGAAATACTACTAATGTGTAGATGAAAATCAAACCCCATGATATCAAGCTAATACTGTGTGTAGTATTATAGAATACAGAGCTAGATACTTGACTGGTAGTACATCTGAATACAATAAAGATAGAAAAATTGATGAACAAGATAGATGAACAGCCTATCTATAATCTGACGCAGAATAAAGAGATTTGGATTTTAATTCCTACTGTCACTTTACAAGCTATATAACATTTATTTTTTCTGAGCTTTATTTTATCTCTGAAATGGGCATTACAATATCTGTTATATCTATCTCATAAAATTATTTTGAAGACCAAATTTAAAATATTTGTTATTGCTTAGGTTTGGAAAATGAATAGATTATTCTTATTTGCTGGGGTTTAAAATAGATAAACTCCATAAACATAGTGTCACAAAAAAGAAACATAGATTCAGAGGTAAAAGAAAATTTATAGCTCATCCATGCCAACCCATCATCTTTCCGGTGAGGAAATTAAGGTCCAGAAAAAGGTTGTTGAGTGATTTGCCTAAATTTACACAGGTAATACATGGCAGAACTGGAATTTAAACCCAATTTCTCTGAACTCAAATTCATCATTTATTATTGCATCTCTCTTTTACAGTGACAGACTGTTGAGAAGCTCAGTTTTTTCCCCTTTTGGAGATTTTTGAGTAATTTACAATAACAAAAGGGTCTTATGATCCAGTTGATATTCAACTATCCAGTGAAATGAAGAAAACAATCTCTCCCATTATGTGGAGGATTAGCAGTGTGCAGCTGAAGAACATGGTAATTCCAGGAGAATTTGAGGCCAATAATTATTATTCCTTTGTGGAAGAAATGAGAAATGATGTAATATAGTGATAGAAAATTGACCAGAATCAAGAAGACATGGGTTTAAGTCCTAGTCCAGGAGCAAATTTCTTTCCTGCTCAGTATCCTAGAAACTTTTTAAGACTACCTTACAGGTGAGTGGATGATTTATATCAGTTCCTGTACTGTTTCCTACATCTATGAAGTCACTAGTACAAACTATTTCTCTGTCTCTACACATATATACATAAATACATGTATATGTGTATATTCATATATTAAGATATGCAAGTACCTCTGTGTGTGTATATTGGACTTTAGCAACCCTAAAACAATTTGTGATCAATTATTTATGAAAGAATATAATAAAAATAGAAATTCAAGAGAAACTTTTCAAAAATCAGAAATTTTAGGACTAATAAGACTTTCATTTTTCCATTTCCTCAGGGAATAATAACTATTTTCTCCTCCCTCTGAGTCCTTTCCTTTTCCCAATAGGTTCCAACTTTAAATGAAAAGGAATTTCCTAGTTTCATATAGTCTGGGAAAGAGGTCAACTATGGCAGAGTGAAAAATACCACGGCATATACACTCAGATCCCTTTAGGACATAGAAAAAGAGAAAAGACCTCAAGCTGACCCAGGAAAGCTACTAGAAAGATCACCAAGGTTCAGAGTAAAACAGTGATGCCATTTCCCTTTCTATTTATGTTAGGGTTCACTTCACTGCTTTCAGTTTCTTGTTAAATCATCTAGTTATTGGTGCCAGAGAAGATCATGTAATGTGACATGGCAGTAGAGGACTGAGCAGTCTTAATAGCACTGAATGACAAAGATGATTTGAGGAGTGTGCAAGTTACACCCATGCAATTTAAATGCCTTTTAATAGCCTTTCACAAAAACTCAGAAGAGTGATATAAACTTTAGTGGCACATTTCACAGTTCTACCAGCCTAAACTGACCTCCATTCATCACCAAGAGGCATCCTGACAGCTAGGCTCCCAGGTCTGGCTTCTCCAGATTACTTCCCTCTTAGGTAGAACATTAATTGAAACTGAAGAAAATTTTAGATGGTTTAACAAAAAGGAATTTGTTTTACTTAAAAGTAAGCACTCTTTATAATAACTAACATTTCTTTTAAGTGATTTAGCATTTGCAAAATATATTTATCTTCTCAAGAACAGCCTTAAGGCATAAATCCTATTATTATTATTATTCTCATTTTATAGGGGACAAAACTGAAGATGAGAGGTGTTAAGTAGCATACACAAGGTCACATTAAATGGATATCCCTCACCATGATGCTTATAACACAGAGTTGTCTTTTTTGTTACTCTGTTGTTCACTTTTGCTTAAGAGTGGTTGATGTGGTTTTATAAGGAGTTGACAGATATGTCTAATATGATTCATTTTATTTTCTCTTTGAAATAGTGTGTATGCAGTGAGTTAACTTGGTTAGAATGTGATGCTGACATTGACAAGATAAGGGATTTGATCTCCACATGGGCTAATCAGCATGGTTCTGTCCAGAGATCTGGCTTTCAACCTCAACCCAGCAAGCTACATAAAAATAGGACCAAGGGAAACTAGGCGTGAGAATGCAAGTGATCTGATAAAGATTCATCTCTACTAGTGAAAAAATAAATCAATCACATAGAACATGTCAATTTTACTTATGGAAATTGGTATGCTTTATTTCATATCTGTATTCACACAAGTAAATATTCACATATGGTATGATAAAATACATGCACAATTACATTCACTAAAAAAGACTTTCAGTGAATCTTATTTTTTTTTTTTTAAATTCAGGCTTTAACATGGATGGATTGGATAGGTCAGTAAAAGTTAACAGCTTATTGGTATGTGGCATTTTACATGAGGAACGTTTAATCTTCAGAGGAACAAGATATTTGCTGCAAAACTAGAAAGAAAGTCATAAGATTCTGAAATAAGGGATGCTTTTAAAGATTTTCTGGAGTTGAAACAAATAAACAGCAATAGATCATTATGAAGGGCATAAAACTATATGGTGTGCAACTACTTGCAAGAGTTCAGAGGGTCAGATGAGGGAAATGCAAATTTGCAAGATAGAGACTTCAAGCAACTGAAACAATAATAAGTATCATTACTGTTCTTCATATAAAGCAGATACAACTTGCTCACCATAAGACTTTATTAAAAGCAGTTTTTTTTTGCTTTTCAAGTGTTTTTTTTTTTCTATCTCCTCCCTTATATACAAAAGACCAATACAATGTAACCTGGAAAATACTCCTCCAAGAGATGAGTCAAATTTATAATTTGTAGTACAACATAATTTACTTAGCTGCATAATTTACAAGCAATGGCCAGACTAAGAGAAAGTACAGAGGACTGAAAGGTCATTTCTTTCCTAAAATTATTTTACAAGCTATATTTCTATTTCTCCTATTATAGTCAGAACTTTCTGAGAGAGTAGCATTTCTTATTCCTGCAGAATAAAAAGACCAAAGGACTGAGTTAGGAATCCTAGAACATTACAGCAAGACAAAACTTTAAAGGTCATCTGCTCCAGCACATTTTACAAATGAAAAAACTAAGGATAAAACTTATGACATGACTTCTCCATATTCACTTGATTCATGGTATCAGAACTTAGATTCAATATCATCTCTTTCAACTCTAAATTCAGTGCCCTTTAGAACTTTATCTTGGCTAGATCTGTTTTTGTATCAAATGACATGTTTGTAAACTGCTTTAGCACAGTGTCTGGCAACACCTCCTCCCCATCTGAATGACTTGGAAAAAGTCATTTAAATTTGTGGAATGGTCACTAGTTTCATCTGTCAAATGAGAGATTTCAACCAGATGGATTGCTTCCAGTTCCATTATCCTACAATTTTGTCTTTTCCAAAAGGGTAACTAATAACCATTTCTAGAATAAAGTAAATATGGTTGGGACTAAAAGAATAAGTGAAAGTATAGCTAAATAAAAAGTCAACTCTCTCCTAAAATTACTTTATATGCTATCATGTTTCTATTCCTTCTACTTCACCAAGTTGTTTGTGGGTTGTTGTTTTTTTGTTTGTTTTGTTTTTTGGCTAAGATAGCACTTTATTTGTACCTTCTTGAGAAAACAACAGCAATTACACATCTTGAGTCCCCTAAAGAATAAAAAGATCAGTGGCCTAGGAGTTGTGAATCAGAGATTATAGTAAGCAGGGACTTTTATTCTAAAACATTGATAGTGGCAATCTAGTCAGATCTTCTGATAACATCTCCAAATTTTCTTTTATGTATCTTATTTGTAACTAGCTGTTTATATTTTGTTACTCTGATTACATTATTAACTCCTTAAGAGCAGGAATCATTTTTTGTATCCCTTAGCCTTTAGCATAGTTCCTAAAAGATAGTATGTTCTTAATAAATGGTTACTTGATAAATGTTAACTTAACTTAGACTATAATCTAATCTTTTCTGGTGGTTTTGGACCTCTTCTCAGATTTTTGAAAATCCTTACTCCAAAAAAAAAGATGCATTTTGGTTATTCCTGAAGGCTCTGCTAGACCCTGGAAGAAGGTTGTATTATCTAGTATCAGGATTTACCTAAGTCAATATAGCTTCTGGGAGAAAATAATGATTTCATGAAAAGCCATCTCAAATTATATTTAATGTTGGAAAACTCTCAAGAATGAAGGGCTAGTCATATTGTGTTCCTTACACCAGATGGTTCCACAGTTGGAATGTGTTTAGTTTACTCAGTAGCTCTCTGGCTTGTTTGGTTCTGATCCCTAAGAGAACTGAGGAAGTTAATCCATTTATATCCCTAGCCTGCCAGGTATACTCCCTTAGCATATTGTTAGGAGAAATAGTCTAGCTGGGAGTTGATCACTGGGCCCTAATCCAAAACTGAACAATTTCACTAGGAAATTGAGTGTGATCCCATTTTTAGAAAAAGAAAAACTTTGGGATTCAAACTTTACAGTTTTGGCCAGAGTTCTCATTTTCAGGGAAATGTTAATTAAGATTTTCTCACAAATAAGGAACAAGTAAAACAAGACAACTACTGTAACTTTCCAGCTCTAGTTTGCTACTGTATGTGTCAAAAGATGCTTTTCCTTGGGTGTTAAATATGCCATATTTTTCTTGAACAAATAAGTTATTTCTAAATATAATCTTGTTTCTTTTCTGATTATTTTACCTTTTCAAATGAGGGATTTTAAAAGGTTTTATTGCATTAGTGAAATCATAATTTCATAAATTCATGTGGTACTGACTTAATATTTTTAACTCTCAGAATCCTAGAAAAGCAAAAAGCTAGTGAAAAAGTCTAACTGATGAGGTATGTGCCTTCCTTCTACCCACCAGTAATAAAATTCACATGCATTTGTTCTGAAAACCTGGAATTTAAATGTCTTAAAATGTCTATAATTAATAATGAAGAATATCCTGGAATATACCCAAAAACACAAGAGCAAGAGGTAGTGGGATGAGGTAGTTAGGTGCTATTTAATGAAGCTTTTTAACTTTAATCTCAAAATGGGAGTCAGTCAACAAGCACTTATTATCCACTGACTATGTACTGATCTAAATCTAAGCCCTATGAAAACAAAGAAAGGTTAAGGACCCTTGCTGTCCAGAAGCTCACAGTCTAAAGGGAGAATCATCTTTGATCTAAGTTTTTTTTTTTTTTTTTTCAAGACTCTATCTGCTACCAGAGGAGCCACTCCCAGGTGGAATTCTTAAAGGTCACTTAATCTAAAGCCTTCATTTTACAAATGAGGAAATGAAGCCACAGGAAAGGATTAAACAATTGGCAAGAGGAAAGGCTTGAATTTTATATCTTTCTGCCTCCAAATCTAGATCTCTCCATTATACCATACTTTCTCTGGCCTATTCACAGATTATCACTTCTAAATATACTTATCTTACTTTCAATCCTTTCTAAATTTCTAGTGGTGATGTCATCCTAAAAAAAAGTAAAAACTATAGTTATTCATCTACTATTTGAGTTTTCCTTTGGGGCAATGCCACTAGTGTGTGGGGGTGGAGATTTCTTTTTGCCAGACCAGTGATTCCAGCTGTATAGACACTTCCTAGGAAGGAATGTTTTCTACTACTATGCACAGACATTTTGTCTTAAAGAATCATTTGGGGGCACTAAGAGATAAAATGCCTTGCCCAGGGATTACATAACCAATATATATCAGAGTAGAATTTGAACCTAGAGCTTTCTGACTCTTTTTCTACTATATCTTGCTGCTTCTACAATCAGAAGAATTAGATAAGATCTTGGCCCTTAAAAAACCATAATGGAGAAATATCCAAGAGGAAGATGTTAGAGTAGTGTCATCTTTTCCCCCTTTCCAGATCACTTCAGGAAAATGATACCCACTACTTACAAGTCTCAAATGTCACAGATGAGTCTTAGAATCATACATAGAGCTATAAGAATCCTTAGAGATTAACTAGTTTAGCCCCCTCATTTAACAAATGAAGAACTGAAGAACTAGAAAAGTTAGGTGACTTACCTAACTTAACTAAATAATAATAGAATCGGGAAGAGAACCCAGGTTTCCTGAAATGAATGGTTCCTTCCAATTCTAATGGCATTATTCTAATAAGAAGAGTCAGAAAAGGAAGTTATTATCAACTAGTGAGTGCTGTCATGTCCCACCTAAGACAATGAATAGATATGAAATGGAAAGGTAATCCTTCCATGTGAGGTCATTTATGTGTGGGATTTAATTTAGAGATGAAGCAAATATAAATCACAAATTCAGGTTGAGTTTATATCAGGATTATCTATAAAGCACCAAGATCCAAAGCCTGATGCAAGAACAGTATGTTACCAAGAACTTCTGAGCTAGGGAGTCTTTAGAAGATTCAGAAGCCCAAATGGAAGAATTGTCAGAAATGTGACCCCTTGTCTGAATCACAGTTATTTTCCAAAGCTTTATGTTTTGTTTTGTTTTTTAACTATCTCTGCAATCATTCTCTATACCCACCTGGCACTAGAATGTCAGTTTAGTCATGGCATAGAAGGAGGGGATCTGACAAGTCCTCTGTCAGGTTGTAGATGAATGCAATTCAGGCAGTCATTGAGCCTGAGGAAAAATTTTCTTCTAAAAAAAAAAAGAGAGAGAGAGAGAGAGAAAGAGATAGAGAGAGGTCCAAAGCATGATTGTTAATCAAAGTAAGTTTGAGGCAGATTATGTTATGAGGGTGGGGAAGAGAAAGACAAAGTCAGATAGAGACAGACTAGCAAAGATGGAGGAGGGGAAGAGAGGAAGAGAAACAGAGAGATGGAATGAGGGAAGATGGGGAGAGAGAGGGAGAGAGAGAGAAAGGGAGTAAGGAAAGGAGAAAGAGACAGAGAGAGGGAAGGAAGAGAGAGAAGGATACATTTATTAAGTCATTGTTCTGTGCTAGGAATGGTGCAAAGTTCTGGGAATACAAATTAAAGCAAAAACAAACAGTTCCTACCCTCAAAGAGATTACATTCTAATAGGGCAAAACAATATACAAAAGGGATCTAAAAAGTGGGGGAAGGGAGAGGAATGATACAAGAAGACTGCTAGAAAAAATGTAAAAAAAGTTCAGGAAGTCAAAATTGAAGCAAAGGAAAAGTGAGCATAGATGGCTAGTTTCCACAATAGTGGACTATAATCTAATGCAACCAAATACATCACTAGCCAAGAACTCACCAATCAGAAGAAAGGTTTACAGATACAGATTAAGCATATCTTTAATAAGGAGGCAGCTGACAAAGAGGGAGAAAAATCCAGATAATTAAGAGTGGAGCTAAGAGAGAAAAATGGAGCAGTAGCAAAAAGTCAGGAATCAAGAATGGAGTGTTACAAGGGAGAGAAGTCTATTCTGATAACAAGAAGAATGGTGTTCAAATGTGAACTAACTATGTCTATGGATCTGAATATATCACAAAAATCACAAAAAAAAAAAGAGTTGAAAAACAAAAACCTTAGAGAGCATATGTTCTAATCCATTCTTGAACAATAATCCCTTGTAAAACACATCTGGTAAATGTTTATCCAGTCTTTTCTTTGAAGATTACTGGCAAAGAAACCCCCTTGCCTGCGAAGAGATTCTTTTCCATTCCATTTTTCAAATAATTCAAATTGTCAGTAAATTTTTCTCCCCATCAAGCCTAAATTTTCCTCTCAGTAACATCTGCCCATCTGAAACTATTAAGAATAATTCTACCACTCTTCTAAATAAAATTCCAAAAATTTTGACTACTATCATCTCTCTTTTAATTCTTATGTTTTCCAAAATGAACATTTCCCAACAGTAGGGCCCCTAGAAGAATATGGAGGGCTCTGGACACACAACCATACCCCACCCCTAATCTTACTAGTTATGTGACAAGTTCCTTTATCTCCCTGAGATCCAGGTAACTGACCTATAACATGTAAATAGTAATAACTCTAGAATCTACCTTCATGGGGTTGTTGAAGTTTAAATATATATCAAGTATTTGAATACCTGAAAGCACTCTATATCAGTTACTTTATTATTATTATTATTAATATTATGTAGGATGTTGAAGTCCTTCAATATCTTGATTGTCTTTCTCTAGATATTCTTCACTTGATTTATGCCTGTTTTAAAAATGTGTTGTCCATAGTTCAAATTTGAACTGGCCTTGGTAAAGTACAATGGAACTGTCCTCCACTATCCTGATTGCTATGCCTTATTTAATATAGTATAAGAATGTTTTTGGCTTTCTTGAGTGCCATCTCACACCATTGATTTATGAGCTCACAGTTTACAAGTCAGTCAATAAACATTTCCTAAGCTTGTACTGTGTGCTAGGCCCTATACTAAGTTGTGGGAATACAAATCCAATTCAATCAATATTTATTAAATGCTACAGTGTGCCAGGTAATGTGCTAAGTATGCAATTAGTAAAAAGATAGAATCCCTACTCTCAAGGAATTGACAATCTAGTGAAGACAGTACGCAGAGGAAAGTTAAAAAGAGAATTGGAAAAAGGTGAAAAATGTATAGAGAGGAGTCCAATCCAAAGAGTACAGCTGGTAGGAAATGAAGGATTGTTAGCCTAGAAGCCCTCTAAATGGAGGCTTTGGGAGTTCTTTTCTCTACTTTTCTTTCCTCCAAATAAAGGCACAGAGTGTACTGAGTGTACAGATAAGATTTAAGTACCAAAGTTGATGCAACCTCATAGGATGATGGGTTTCCTGGGGATGAGATTTCCTGGGAATATGATCACAACCAGGATGAGGAATCCAGGATGAGGAATGCAGTTTTTTCTTTCTTTCTTTCTTT
>JAJPUD010000355.1:613559-640205 GCA_023553655.1 Myrmecobius fasciatus
TACTTTCCTAATATTAATTTTAAAAGGTGATAGTTTTTAAAAAGTATTCAACTTTAACATTTATCCCTTTTAAGTTTCATATTACCATATTCAGCCCCATATTCTAGTATTGCAAGATCTTTGAATATGGCTTTTGTTATCAAGCATGTTAACTGGACCTTCTATCTTTGAGTCATCTACAAATCTGATAAATATACCATCTAAACATTTAGATAAGGGCCAAGATCAGATCCCTGGGCCAATCCACTAGTTACCTTATAACATGTTGATATTGAATCCAAGTATGTTCTGGTAAATAATTAATAACTAGCTCTACCCTTACCAAAAAAAAATGCAATCACTATATGCTTTTTCAATTTAATCTTTATTATTAGCATTTTCTCCATCACTTTCTTAAGTCTAGATCATCAATAAAACAATGAATCAAACTCTAATTTATATTATTTGTTTATTTCTAAAATCTAAATGCTCTCACTGAAAATTTCACAATTGAGTTCAAGTTGACTACAACTAAGTCATAAATCAATCATTTATATCTATACCTTGGCCTTAATCATTCAATGAGTTTCAAAACTACCTAATGATACTTTCATCCAGGCTACATCTTTTCCTACAAGGACAGCATGAATGATTTCATCAAATTCTTTGCAACAGATAGGTAAACATTCTTGTGATCAGTCCCTCTCCAGTGTCCAAGATGGAGCCATTGCTTGTGTTCTAGTGGTTAGCTTCAGCTAACATACTCAGCAGGGTTGATTGCAACTATTAGGGTTACCTAGGTCCGATCCTTGGGGATCCCCTAAAGGTAAAAACTCATAAACAACTTCCATTGGACTAGGACTCCTGATAATTCCTTTGACTTATAGTTTGGAGTTACATGGCTGCCAATAGCAAAGACAGATGATTCTTGCTGTTTTCAGGGCCAGGAGTTTGCTTTCTGCCAACTGGCAAATATACTTCAGAACATAGCCATTTCCTCAAAGATTGGCTGTAATTATCCCTGCAGCTCTAGTGTCTTTGGAACTCTCTACTAGGAGATTTTCAGGGAGGCAAATGGCTTGCCCATTGTTTGGGGCAGGTTGTATAGATAGATAGCAGACTGTTGGTGGATACAATAACACATGCCAGTAATTAGGGAAATCACTAGGCCTGTGGGGAAACCTTCTCCCATGGAAAAGACCATAAACCAAAAAATAGTTCAGAGTTCTCAGGGACAAATCTAAGGGGCAAAGACAGGAACTAGATATCAAGAACCTGGGAAAGCTTGAAAAGCTTGAAAAGTCAGGATGGTGAAATTAGGAGCCATATTATCAGAAATATCAGCAAAATAACTTTCTGTGCTGCAAATTGCCTTCTCACCCCTTGAGCTTCCAGTGATAACTGTGTAGTAAGAAGTCAATTGAAGTTATTAAAAGACCATGCAGAATCTAAACAGTGGTAACACAGTGCTATGTATGGGAAGAATCATTAGATTTGGAATCAGTTGATGCAACTCAGTTCTCCCATTTAATACCTATGTGACTGGGCCAGTCATGTAACTTCTGTGGGTCTCAGTTTCCACATCAGGAAAATTACAGTGTTGAACTAGATTATATTTAAGATCCTTTCCAATTCTAGATCCAGAATTCTGTTGACAGAACATGGAATGGAAGAACTTTTCAAAATGCCTTGGAAAAAAATGGAGAGCCTCTGGAGCTGACATATCATACTAAAGAATTTCTTCATCAACTTAATTAACTTAGGTAATGACATTACCTACCAAGTCCCCAACTCATAAGCAAAATCTTAATTCTCAATGGGATTTCATTTTATTCATGTAAATTCATTTAATTAGAAAGGTATTAGGGGAAATGGTATGAATTCCTCAACCTAATGGGGACAACTAATTAGTTGTCAGTGCTACTCACTGTTTAATAAATGTTTTATACACTGCACAGACTAAAGCAATGTGACCTATTACATACACATGTATGAAGGCAATGGCACATCATGCATCTGACAAGGCATTGTAGAACATTGAACTGTAAAATTCACCACTAAAGCAATGTGACCCATATAACTGTCTATGTAGTAACTAAAGTAGTAGCGCATTACTCTGAGTATAAATACCTATACAATAAGACATGTAGTTTGCATGAGTAAGATATATTGATGTATATATCATACAGAAAAATCTTGTAGACCAGTGAACAGAGAACTGATCTTGAAGCCAGGAATACTTGGACAAGTCATTTAACCTCAGTGCCCTAGATTTTAAGTGGTCAAGGTGTGTCAAGGTGCGTTAATAGAAGATTAATAGATGATTAGTAAAGGGTCCTCAACCAGGAATTTCCTGTGTGCATACAGTCCCTATGTCTTATATACAGTGGATGTTTGTCACACAACAATGTCATATTCAAATTCCTAGTATATAGGTGGTTCTACCATATATTCAAAACCACTGCTTACAAGTCCCCATTTTCCAGAAGACCTCTTCCCAACCTATCAAGAATTAAATATGTGCCATAACACTACAGCAGAAAATCAACATACTTAAAGCAGGATATAAGGTAAATTAAAGGAATTAAAATGAGGATCACATACTCCATCTTCTATTTCCCAAAACTACCTGCTCCTGTGCTTCTAGTCTTTCATCTTTGCTTAGTCTTATCAGCACAGTGCTGAGAGATGGGGAATAGAAAATGTAGAATAATTTGCCCATCAAGGCAAAACCTCTAGGCCTGAGAGCCTCCATGGCCTAAAAGTCCAAAAATTTATCACCTGGACCACACAAGGGAAACCTCCTGTTAGTAGACATAGGAATTAAATGAAGCTGAAGAGCAGCCTCCCAAAACCATATCCATTTTCCTTTCTGAAGTTCATTCCTCCTTCCATAGTTGTGTACAGTGTTCTTCCATTTTTCACTGTCTCTCTTCTGTTTTGGGGTCTCTCTCAGCTTCCTTAGCTTAAAGCATCTCAGGGATGCTCTAGTAAAAATGCAGGAAGGAGGAGAGAAGAGGTATGTGCAGTAATGATGAGATAATCTCTGTCCTCTACCACTTATACTAAGACATTAGTGCATATACTAAGGGAATGTGACACATTATTCATCAAGTGATCTCTTTGGCCATTAGATCAAAATTTTGTTTTAGTTTTGTCTGATTTTGTAAATCATTTCAAAAACCTGGAGCAGATTCTCTGGATAAGGACAAGAGTTGGACAGAAATTTGTGGACCATATGATTTCTCACTTTCTTCTCTTCTCCTGGGAAAGCTATGGTGGATCTTAAAGTAAGTCTTCTTGTGTCAGCATTGAAAAAGATCTGCTTTGTCTTTGAATTTCACTACTGAAGATGAACAGAGAATCATTCAACTTTTGTTTCCTTTTGGCTCTTCCATCTTCTCTGTAGAGTAATCCAGATGGATCATATCTCAGGGGCAAAATCTTGAGCTGACAGCCCATTATGTGATTAATTTAGATTGTGTAGCCATGTCTGCCCAGCTGTGGTCCCATTTAATATCATCATTTAATTACAACCTCATGCCCTTCATATCTCTAAATACTCTGGAGATACCACCTAACAAACTGATCAGACCCACTGATAGCTGTTTCCTATGATAACACCTGGGTTGGGCTATAATGTGGGGCCCAAAGTCTTTTTTTCTTGAAGGGAAATTAAACCAAGTTACTGGCGTGGTAGTGATAGGGGTGGTAGAAGGGCAATCACCCAACAACAATAACAACAACGAAGAAATCCTCCTTGTCGAGGAAATCACTTTTAAGTGATTGGCTTCTAAATATGTGGCTGAGGATTCCTTCCATTCTTTATCTTTTAAGGGCTCAAAAGACACTACCATAATACAACCATGAATGTTCTCTATGACAGAGGCTCTGCTACAAGCTTTAATTATACCTCTAATGTATGTGTTCTTAGGGGCTCACGTTATATTTCATTTAAAAAATGTGAATATGGGGACTTTTTTCTTCCTCTGTCAATACCTCTGGGTGAATAATAAATTGTTTACCTAACTAATTCAGATAGCAATTTATATGATTATTACCAGAAAATAAAATCTTTTTAAGAGTTTTTGTTTGTTTGTTTCTAGTAGAATAACAAGTTCTTTTATTATTCAAACAGGACCTACTTCCTGCTGTTTTCAATATGATTTTTAATAAATATGTAAATTTAAAAATTAATTTATAGCATACGTTGGGAAGCATGATTTTTGAACTGACAAAAGTTTGATTGATTGTAAAATTATCCACCTAAAAATCATCAGTCATAGTAAACAGAATTTATCAACCTCTGGTAATTTTACAGCTTTTTCTTCATCTTATCTTCTGTTAGGAACTCACTTAAAATTGATTATAAAACAGTATATTTCTTAGGCCATAATTCATTCACAGATTAATTAGATTTTCAGTTAATATCCCATCATTGTATGGGATGTGAGCCAGTGGAGTGTTTTTCAATTGTTACAGAGCTGCAGTAGAGAAACCTTGATTACTATCCCCATGTGACCAAAACTACCAAGACTAATCACTAATCATATTCAAACCACATAAAATGTAAAATCCTTCATAGCATTTATTTTCTAAATGACTTATAGTATGATATCTTTATTGACATAGGCAAAGAGGGTGAAATGTACTTAGAAAAATGGTATAAGGGGTAATTTTTTTTGCTTTACTTACATTGAGCTTCCTTCATCCTTTCTATGGGAGAGCCATGGGTGTGTAGTGTATGTGTGTGTGTATGTATGTATGTATGTGTGTGTGTATCCATAAATCTTCTTCCTTATAAATCTCCTAAGATATGGGGATGAGGATTGAAGGAGTAGGGGCAGGGAAGAACAAGTCAAATGGCTTTATAGTGTTTTTTTAAGTGCTTCTGAAATATCAAATTCAACAGGAGTACTTAGGACAGAATTTGTTCATAAATGCTTAGGGAAAGATTTTTGTAGATTTAAAGGAATTCAGATTTTCTTATTGCCATTGGACTGTATATGACATCTTTGAGAAAAAGGGAAAAAAACAGTCCTACTTAGCATTTGACAAATCGGAACTCTAATTCTTTTCAGAGGCAGAGGTCAAGATAATAGACTTCAGTTCAGACTGCTTACAAAATTTAGAACGTTTTCATTCTGCTGTACCACACGAGGTGACATGCTATAAGTACTGGATCTTGTAAAATCTCCAGCACTGACCCTGAGAATTTTCAAACTTTCCCATCCCTCTTCAGACTTCTCATGGCCCTTTCCCCCCATTCTTTCAACTTAGAACCTTGCCTCATACTGAATAAATTGGGGCCATTCGACAAAAGCTCCTTCTTTTCCCCTTCTCTTCATCTTACATCACTCAAATGCCTTCTACCATTATCTCCTCTTTTATCCCTGTTTCACATGAGGAGATGGCCCACATACACACACCCACACGTACAATTGAATTCATTTAATCTTATTAAAAGATTATTTATTAAAGAGATTTCCCCAGCTATCATTCCCACTCTTTCACCAATCTTAAATCTCTCTTTGTCTACTGGCTGCTTCTCTCCTGTCTATAAACATGCCCTAGTATTTCTCATTTCAAAAACCTTCCTTTGATTCTTCCCTCCCTGCTAACCATCATCCCATACTTTTCTGCTTCTTTGTGGCTAAACTCCTTGGGAAGGCACTATACAGATGATGCCTTCACTTCCTTGTCTTTTGCTTTCTTATCTCCCTATAGTCCAGCTTCCAGCATCATCATTCAACCAATATTGCTCTCCAAATTATTAATGATTTCTTAATTGGCAAATACAATGGTTTTTTCTCAGTCTTTATCCTTCTTGATCTCTACAATCTTTGACAACATCAAAGTATTCTTGTCTTCTTTATATTTTATTCTCCCTGAATTTTCATGCTACTACCTCCTAATTCTCTTCATTTCTATCTGGCTTGCTCTATCTGAATTTCCTTTGCTGGATCTTTATAGGAATTACATCATCTAACCATGAGTGTCCAATAGGCTCCATCTTCTACCCTCTTGTCTTTTCTATATATACTGTTTTACTTGGTGATCTCATCAGCTCCCATGCATTCAAATACTATTTTTATGCTGATGATTCTTAAATCTAATTATCCAGGTCTAACCTCCATGATGACTCCAGATTTCTATTAGATATCTCAAACTGAATATTATGTAGACAGCTTAAATTCTCAGGGTCCAAAACCTAATTCTTTTTTTCCTCAGGAACCTTTCTCCATTCTAGACTTCCTTGGAATTATCAGGGCACCATCAACCTCCCAGTTTCCCAAGGTTTCCAACCTTGTTGTCATTCTTGACTCCTCATTCTCACCCCTCTGCCTTATATCCAATCTTATCTCCTCTTACATCACCAGGCTGGTGCAGGCCCTCATCACTGGACACTTAGTCTATTAGAGTAGCCTTCTGGTAGGTCTACCTGCCACAAGTCTCTTTCCCATTCTAATTCATCTTCCACTCAGCTGCCAAAGTGGTCATCTTAATGCAAAAGTCTGGCTGCATCATCCCTCTCCTCAATAAACTCCAGGAGCTTACTATTATTTTCAATATCAAATAAAAAAATGCTCTATTTGATATTCAGAGTTCTTGATAACCTGCTCCTTTACCTTTCTAGTATTCTTATATTTCAAACCCCACCAAGTATTCTGTTATTCATTAATGCTGTCCTCCTCACTTTTTCTCAAACAAGACTCTCCATCCATCTCTGAACTTCAGGCATTTTCAATGACTGCTCCCTCCATATGCATGGAATGTTCTCTCTCAATTACGCTTCAATCCAGGCTTTTTTAGCATGTTTCAAATCTTAAAATATAACTTCCACAGGAAGCTTGCCTCAATCCCACTTAATTCTAGTGCCTTCCCTTGGTTGAATATTGCCAATTTACATATCATTTATTTGTATATGGTATTCATTGTTGCAAAACCTCATGGTCAAGACCTTTAAAAAAACATTTTTTTAAAATCCCCATTGCTTAGTATAGTCTTGGCACATAATGAACTCTTGATTAATGTTTATTAGTTTATCAATTAATTTAGATAGAATAAAATATAAGCCACCCCAGAATAAGTATCTCTGTTACTTTTTAAGATATTCAAGGAAGATTGTACCCCAAATATCCCTTTGTCTTTCTTACTGATTAAAAAGTGGTAAGTTCTGCTTCCTCAATTCAGTCCCTTCCAGAGATAACATGACAAACACAAGCACATATATCTCTCTACATATATGTATGTATATATGTGGATATGTGTTTTATGTGTATATATATACATATGTGCTTATGTATATGGATAGATGGGTAGAAGAAAGAGAGAGAGAGAATGGAAGAAAGGAAGAAAGGAAAGAAAAAGAAAGAGAGAGAGAAAGAGAAAGAAAAGAAAAAGGAAGAAAGAGAAAGCAAGGAAAGGGGAGAGGAAGGAAGGAAGAAAGAAAAAGGAAAGAAAGAAGGAAGAAAGGAAGAAAGAGAGAAAGAGAAGTTTATGACAGGGGAAGAGGATGCCACACAGTATGATACATATTGGTCTGGCAACTTGGTTTTCTCAAAGAAAATTAAAGAAGGTGAAAATATGGGGGTACTAGAAAATTCATGAACAGTATATAAAAAGAATTTAAATCTATATAAATATTGCTCTTAAGAGCTCGAAATTCTTCTTTTTGAATTTTCTGTTGGTAGGCTAAATAATGTGTGTGATGCCTATCTTATACATTGCTAGATTTTTTTTTTGTTTTTTTTTTAGGATGGTGCTGACAGTTTTCAATTTGATCTATAAAACCCCGTATCATTTGCGTTCTGATTACTTTTGAGATTGCTTCTCTATCCTTGCCTCTGTATTGCCATTTGTAATGACCAAGAAAAACCTATTAATACCTGGGTTTGACTTTATCAAGGATTCTTCCTTTTTCTTTCCTTTTCTTTTTGTTTTCTTTCCTTAAGAGACCCTGTGTTTTTGGAATTTCTTTCTGTTTAAGAACTAATTATTAGGTTACTAAGTACAAGAAGGACTAACTTTTTGGAATTTGACTGTTTTCCAAATTGCTGGAAATAAACCTCAGAAAGCCCACATTAATGAGCTTCAGTAATTTTAGGTAATTAACTCATAAGTGGGGAGGCTTAAAATGGGCTCTGTTATTTGAAAACTATCTTTTCTCCAGCTTCTTCAGGATAAGCCTTAAGTATCTCCTCTCCAAAGACTATTACTACTTCTCTGTTACACAAAAACACAAATATCATTTGGTTTCAAGTAGAGCATACTATTGTCCATCCAGTGATGAACATATTGGTAGTTTCAGAAACATTTTATGTCTGTGCAGTTTTTCCTTGAGGCAGGCGAAAGAGACCTTCTCATTATTTATCTTGAGAGTTTGATAGGCCTCCCTTGAGAAGGTCATTGTCTGCTACAGCAAAATAATCATGGAATTTCTGGACAAGCTGGCAAAAGAAAAATGATTCATTATTTCAAGAATTATTTTACCTTCAGTCCCCAAAATGGATGAAGGCTTTTGACAATCTGAAAGGGAGAGCAAGCTTAACTTATTATATAAAAACCTGTGCTTTAAAAAAAATAAAAAAGAGTGCAAACATTACATTTTTAGCTCCACAGTAATGTAACAAGGGTCATAGATTTCTCTTTCACCCCTCCAGTCTCCTGGATGCTATTGTACAACTCTCTTTTCTGTAGCAACTTGCCATTTTATCTTCGATTTTCCTCCATTTCAGTAAATAAAATGGGGATGCTCTTAAGGTTCTCTAAACCCATCATGTACAACTCCTGGCTTCTTTCCTGGCCTCTAATGGAAAAGCCCACCTGTCTGTCTATCAACAGACTCCAACAGCATGATGCTTCTTGCTGTGCTAGACAAAATCATGGTTCTTTCAAAGCATATATTTTACTGAGGGGAGGGGAATTGCATAACTGTCAGACAATATATAGTGAGATATACCAAGGAATAGTTTATAAGACAAATAACATCTATATCAGGTAGTAAGAAACCTATTATGCTGCGTTATTTTTACAATAAAGTTTATTTGGCATAAGTGCAAAGCAAATACAAAGCACGAGACAGCTTGACTGATGAAGACACTGAATTTCTAAATGTAAACAGAAGAGACGGAGATCAATATGACCTTGACAATTTGCAGGCAAAGTAACTGGTGGAAAATTAGAATATGAAAGCATCATGCACTATTTTGCATGACAGTAAGATTTTAAATATTATTTTTTAAAAATCAAAAGCAAACATACCCTGGACCTCCTCCTAAAGATTGGATCTGAGATGAAAGACCCTGAGTTACACAATTAAGTATTGATTTTGTTGATCCATATTTAATTCTCATAGCAATTGAGTTGTTTTTACACAGTTGTGTTTTGCAGAAATACTTCACTGGGAGCAATGCGCCTTTCACTTTTACGTTAATTTAAAAACTAAATTGTTCTGTGTGTGTGAGACAAAAATAAAGTTTATTTTGATAGGAGCGTGTGGCTGACTTAGCTTTATAAACCAATGTTAACTCAGCTTAGGTGCACTCCAAGAGAATGTTTTGTCACAGAATCATCAGGTTGCCCAATACGTGTTTTGGGAGAATACAAATTATCAGCATGACCAATGGTAGGCTGCTGTAATGAAGTAGCTATGATTCAGTATGTCCACAATTTAATTTCTTGATGTGGGTATGATTATAATTTTATGATCTTCTCACAGACATAGGTTTTAGTACCCCTTGGTATGCCATTGATATAAGGCTTCCATTCTAACTTGGGAATACTCCTTCCCAACTGTCTGAATGAGATAGGGATCTGAATTAAAGTATATTGTCTGCCTTGAAAGAGACAGAGGCAATGTTTGGTAGCTGAAGGAAACACTTAAGGGAAGGGGGCAGAGGGAATGTCTGCACCATTCATTAGGTGCCTGCATTTTTCAATAATTTTTCACCCCCTAGAAAGCCTCTTGCAATAGTTACTCCTATTAGATTTCCAGGGAACAATGGCAGCTGCTGTATTACCTAGTCCTGGCCAAGCTGGTCTGGAGGAGCATGTAAAACCACAGATGGTTCAGAGCATGGCTGCCAGGCCATTAGAGGGAACAGATCAGGATAGTCCTGTGATAGGAGTTCTTAGGTCAAGACCTTTGGCAAAAAGAGAAAACTGCCCTCTATTCAAAGCAATAAATGGTCAGATACCAATTATTCTGAAATGCAGCTCCTCAGTGCCTCTTCATTCTGCTTCCTGAAAAATACATTTTGATGCCATCACTAAATAGTTTTTGTCAGGGCTTTACATTCACTATCTTCAATGAGACAGACAAAACAATGAAGATACGCTGTGATTTTTTTTCAGTAGGGAAAGATGAAAGCTAGAAGAAAATTGTATTATATTTTATAAAACAATGAAGAAAATCTACTATGTGCAAAACAATATTAGATGTGATACAAAAAGATAGAAAACATAGAAAGGGATGAATTATTTTAATATACAAATAATATCTTGATACTATTATTTTGACTTTATTCTTGAGAGCATCCCAATGACCCTTGGAAGCTGAATCCTCAAAATACTATGGTTGCAGCAGCATAATTCTAAATTAAATCTTCGCAATAAGTCAGGGTCCATATTTGCAGTGATGAATCAAAGATCTCACTATAAATTATGATAGAGCCAAGAAATGGAATATAGAATGGTACTAAATTTCCATTTGTGCATTCCTAAATATAGTATGTCTTTGTATTCTAGCAGACATCAGGTTCATCATACAAGAGAGAGCCATTTTTCCAGTAAATCCAAAACATAACAACATCTTTAAAATAATTTCTGTGTGGAATCTTTTCCTCCAGAGAACTTTTTCTAATGGAATAGATCCCTCTGCCTTAGTTAGTTTAAGACCGGATGGACCAGACTTTCTTTTACTCTAAGTCCTATAGCTTTGTGATTATAATGTCCAAGTATGTGAACATATTGATGCCTACATCTAGATTAGAGCTTCCCAAAGAGAGGGTACCAAGGAGTCATATAGAGCTAAGTATTCTGGCACAAATTCAACTATTTGAAATGAAGACATGAGACATAATCAGTAAGTCCCAATTTAAAGCTGCTTCACATTTGAGGCTGCAATGTATCTTGTGCCCATAAAACAGACCTTATCCATAGGCAAAGGCACTGGCTGGTGTTAGAACTGACATTTGAATTGCATTAGTGAATGAATGGCTCAAGGATGAGTAAAGCTAACATCATTATGTCCACAATAGATCAGTATGTTCTTGGGATATACATTGGTTTATAATTCCATTTGGTTCCATGGCTCTTGTAAACTGCCTAATAAACTGGGAACTATAACACATTGTGAATTCTAAATGCTCTCCGGAAGTCTACTTATAAGTGATTCCATATTAAATAACGATTTATGGTTTGATGGATTATATAGTAGGGTTTTTCCTTGCTTTTAGGTATCCACATAATATTTCACTATAAAAATTTAGCTTCTCTAGGTAAGGTTTTATGATGTCCACCATTAAAAATGTGTTAGGTGATTTCTTTTGGAAAGAGGCTTCCTATGGAAAATTGTATAACCTATTTCTTTCTTCCTTTCATCTTCTTCAAAAATAAAAAAGAATATATAATATATGTTCTTATCAAAGCAGCAGGAAATGCATCACTCTACAATGAAAATATAATTTTGTAATATCACAATGTGTAGTTGGTTTTTGTGCTGAATTTGCTTTAGATAGAGTTCATGTGTTCTTTATCATACAGTAGTATATTATCACCTAAGGCGCAAATGTGATAAGAAGAGGTAGATAGATGAGTATTATATGCATTACTCTGAATGATGGAGAAGATAACCAAAGAAAACATTCCCAGCCAATCTTGTCAGTCAGGAGAGTGTCAGATATATTTATTTTTGTTTATAATGACACTAATAAATTAGATGGGAAAAGTATGATGGCTTGGCTCTTATAAGCTAGAATCATTGACAGTACTCAAATATACAGATTGTATACATGCAGTATGTCTTAAATTGTTTCACGTAGGTCAAAGTACTTTCACTATTTCAACTACTACTGTACCTCAGACCTTGGTACAAATAAAGACTTTATTCCCAAGATGCTTGGGAACAGCAGGAGCCCCCAAATCACTGGCTCTGTTTCTAGTTCCTTGCCTTCAGTCATCATCCAGACAGGGACACTGAAGGAAATACTTGTGTGGTCTTCCTCAATAGCCATGCACATTGGAAACTAGGAAAAAACCAAAATCCTTGGAACTATTAAATGATTCAACACCACAAACATAGAATTTTTGATGAAAATTACAACAAAAGGATACATTACCATCTGCTTTGCTACTGCACTTTAAGAATCATGGACCCTTTTGATTTGATTTGACTTTATGTGTCTTGTCTCTTATTAGTAGATGAAACCTTGAAAGAATTATATTGATTTTATAGCCATAGTTCCAGCATTTACAATATTTTGTATTTTAAGTGCTTAATAAGTGATTCCTCATTTATTGAAATACCATTCAAAACTAGAAGCAAACTCTCTCAGGTACCTTGGAAAAGTAGACTCAAACTTGGCAAATTGTATTTGTAGTAAAAATGACATATGTAGAAGCACATATGGCAAAGGGAGTAACCCATGCTCCTGCTTACTAGAATCCTTTTCTTCCTTTATATAATCATCATTCCCCTTGGGTATAGCTCTCTGCTGGACCCCAAGAGCTGATACCCTTGTAAGGTCCATAACTACACTTGTTGTTCATCCTTCATTCTAGAAAAAGACCAATAACATCATGAGAGTGATGTGTTAATTCTTGAGTGAACAGGATTGAAGTGAGATAGAGCTTCACAAAGCCATCAGCCTTACTTTCTCCTCCAGTCATCAAAGCCCAGTGGCAGGACAAGTCAAGACAATGAGTGATGTTACCACCATAAAGGGTCATGATCCTTTTCCATTGGTAGGCATTTCATCTGTTGGCAGCTACTACTGCTTTGGCGGTCACTGCTGCTGGCGACAATGGATTCTACCACTGACTCTAGTCAACACTGGTGTAACTTCTGGTGGCTATCTTAGGTATCCTTAATTTGCACAATCATCTAGAAATAAACACATTCTCTCTCTCCTATAATTCCCTGCCACACATACACCTCTATTTTCTCTCATGGACTTGAATGGAGTTCTTTTATTGCCTCTGCTGGAATAAATGATTCCAAACTGTTATATTGTGTTACTAGCACAGGCCCAAAGGAGCTAAAAGTTCATTCCTTCATCCAATTACATGATATTTATTGTGGGACATGATCATCTTCATCCAATGATCACGACACATTATTCCTCTCAAACTGATTAAGGACTTTGATTCAAACATAAGTCTTAGTTTTATGTGATTACATTAGATGGGGTAGGGGTAGAAACCTTTATCTTTATGGTAACATACTTAAAAAGTCTTAGTCATTTTTCCTCTGGTTGCTTTTCATCCCAGATAAAGAATATTCTCCCATTTTGAGGGGAAGGGGACAGAAAGAGATAACAAGGTTGTGCAGTGAGTGGCAAAGGAGTGCAAGAGTTAACAAAATAGTCATAGATGTAAATCTTGTCTGAAAACAAATATTTCATCTAATAAAAATCATTAAAGTATTCTCATTTTCCCCTCTAGGACAAAAAAAATTCCCAAGCCATCATCTAGGGAATGCTGAGTTCCCTCATTGCTGAAACACATCTTATACCCTGTGGTTGGACTGAGATAGTGGTTCTCTATTACCATTGCTGCACATTAATTTTTTAGAAGGGCAAGTGAAGAATAATGTGTCCAGTTGAGGTTACAGAGGGATTTCAGTACAGAGAGAAAGTAATTATCCAAGTAGAAATTTGACTAGGTTGCCAGGGTTAGTGCCACACTCTTGTGAAAAGCATGAAATGGTATTAAGCAGTCACCAAAGGTCATCCACTCCATTTTTAATGTCTCATCTTCAGAGCAGCACCTCCAACGTGGCAATAAATGATAATGTAGAGAGATTAAATGAGGATAGCAAAGTAACCTTCGCTATATCTTCCTTGATTCTTGTCAATGGCCTACCCCTGCCAGTATTATTTAGGGTAAACCTTGCAATAGGGGAGGGACTTTTATCTCAGTTTCTTGTCTACTTCCTCACTCCCAGAGGACAACTTAAAAATAAATGCCCTTGTAAAGTACTCCAAGATCAGTATAGCAAGGGTCAACCTTAGCATTTAGAGGACCTAGGTTTAGTCCATTCTTCTGACATAAAGGGACTATGTAACCCTGGACAAGCAGCCATTCAATCTCTTAGTTTTCCTGAGCAACTCTCTTGATTTCTGAATTATAGAGAAAGTATCTACTTCCATCAGCAGAGAAACTTTCTTCACTAGAATTTCTATATCAGCAAAATCATGGGTCTGGTCTATATATCACTCACATGCCTTTATACATACTTTCTCTTGTGAGCTGCCTCCTTTTCTCTATCAAGTTATGTCTTCTTTTTTTTTTTTCAATTAATAAGTATTCCCATCCCACACCAGTTCATGGAAGGGGGCAGGGGGGAGGGGAGGAAGAAGGGAAGGAGGGAGGAAAAGAAGAAAGGAACTGCAAGGTTTTGCAAGGGTGAATGCTGAAAACTATCTTTGCATGTAAAGATAAAAAGCTATTTTTTTAAAAGAGCTTCTATAAATGTCTTTACATATGAACCTTTTTTTTTCCTATCTTTAATCTTTTTAGGGAGCAGACCTAGTGATGGTATCACTTCCATTCCTTCAAAATCTCAATATTTATTGCTTCCAGCAAGTCTTTACTGCTTATCCCCAACTCAGATTGCAATAAGGTTAATCACAAGTAAGATTTGCTAGCAAGCCCAATGATAGACACTTTCTGAAAAGAACGAAGTTGAATATGTACAGCAATGAATGAATAATGAATTCATAATTTAGTGTCGGTTTACATTGTCATTACTAACCCTAACCAATTGTTCCTTTGGACTAAAGTCTCTTACCTTCATTAAAAGCATTAATCCCTACTTAGGTATGATAATGTATTTAAAGTTCATAATCAGGTTTTAATTTCTTTATCCTACATTTTAGTAGAAAAGGTTTATCTTTTTTTTTCTAAAAATCATAGTCAAATAATATAGTCTCATTTGAAGTAATAAATTATTCCTCACACAAACTATAAATGAACTAATGTGTTAATTGGCTAATTATTCTCTCCTACTATGAACTTTAGGTTCTGTTTGCTTTCTAACTATAAAATATAAAACCTTATGTCACTAGTTGTTATGCATATATTTTGTCATTTTGTTTCTATAATTTGTGTTCTTATATAATTGCATTTTACATGCCCTGTTTTAACTATTCTATTATATGCTCCCCAAGGACAAGAACTATATCTTCTTTTTCAATAATAATAATAAAGCTTTTTATTTACAAATCATATGAGTGATTTTTCTACATTGACCTTTGCAAAAACTTTTTTTTCCCCAAGCTTTTCCCCTCCTTCCCCCCACCCCCACCCCTAGATGACAGGTAATCTAATACATGCTAAATAGGATAAATTATATGACAAATACAATGCGTGTATACATATCTATACAGTTATCTTACTGCACAAGAAACATCAGATCTAGAAAGAGAAGAAGAAAAAACAACCTAAGAAGGAAAACAAAATGCATGGAAATATTCACAGAAAGCGTTAAAATGCTGTGTTGTGGTTCACACTCAGTTCCCATAGGCCTCTCTCTGGATGTATATGACTATCTTCATCGCTGAAGAACTGGTTTGAATCACATCATTGTTGAAGAGAACCATGTCCATCAAAATTGATCATCGTATAGTCTTGTTGCTGTGTATAATGTTCTCCTGGTTCTGCTGATTTCACTCAGCATCAGTTCATATAAGTCTCTCCAGGCCTCTCTGAAATCCTCCTGTTGGTCGTTTCTTACAGAACAATAATATTCCATAACATTCATATACCATAATTTATTCAGCCATTCTCCAATTGAAGGGCATCTATTCAGTTTCCAGTTTCTTGCCACTACAAAAAGGGCTGCCACAAACATTTTTGCGCATGTGGGTCCCTTTCCCTCCTTTAAAATCTCTTTGGGATATAGGCCCAGTAGAAACACTGCTGGGTCAAAGGGTATGCACAGTTTGATAACTTTTTGAGCATAGTTCCAAATTGCTCTCCAGAATGGTTGGATCCGTTCACAGTTCCACCAACAATGTATCAGTGTCCCAGTTTTCCCACATCCCCTCCAACAGTTATCATCATCATCATTTCCTGTCATTTTAGCCAATCTGACAGGTGTGTAGTGGTATCTCAGAGTTGTCTTAATTTGCATTTCTCTGATCAATAGTGACTTGGAGCACCTTTTCATGTGACCAGAAATAGTTTCAATTTCTTCGTCTGAAAATTGTCTGTTCATATCTTTTGATCATTTATCAATTGGAGAATGGCTTGAATTCTTATATATTTGAGTCAATTCTCTATATATTTTAGAAATGAGGCTTTTATCAGAACTTTTAGATGTAAAAATATTTTCCCAGTTTACTGCTACCTTTCTAATCTTGTCTGCATTCATTTTGTTTGTACAAAAACTTTTTAACTTGATATAGTCAAACTTATCTATTTTGTGATTAATGATGACCTCTAGTTCTTCTTTGGTCACAAATTCCTTCCCTCTCCACAGGTCTGAGAGGTAAACCATCCTACATTGTTCTAATTTGTTTATAATATCATTCTTTATGCCTAGATCATGAATCCATTTTGACCTTATCGTGGTATATGGTGTTAGGTGTGGGTCAATGCCTAATTTCTTCCAGACTAGTTTCCAATGATCCCAGCAGTTTTTGTCAAATAGTGAGTTTTTATCCCAAAAACTGGGGTCTTTGGGTTTATCAAATACTAGAATACTATTGTCATTGAGTATTTTGTCCTGTGAACCTAACCTATTCCACTGATCTACTACTCTATTTCTTATCCAGTACCAAATGGTACTTTTGGTGACCACTGCTTTATAATATAGTTTTAGATCTGGTACAGCTAGGCCACCCTCATTTGCATTTTTTCCATTAATTCCCTTGAAATTCTTGACCTTTTGTTTTTCCAGATGAATTTTGTTGTTATTTTTTCTAGGTCAGTTAAATAATCTCTTGGGAGTTTGATTGGTATAGCACTAAATAAATAGATTAGTTTAGGTAGTATTGCCATCTTTATTATATTCGCTCAACCTATCCAAGAGCACTTGATGTTTTTCCAATTGTTTAGATCTGACTTTATTTGTGTGGAGAGTGTTTTGTAGTTTTGCTCATATAGATCCTGACTTTCCCTTGGCAGATATATTCCCCAATATTTTATACTATCGATAGTTATTTTGAATGGAATTTCTCTTTGTATCTCTTGCTGTTGCATTTTGTTGGTGATGTATAAAAATGCTGATGATTTATGTGGATTTATTTTGTATCCTGCCACTTTGCTAAAGTTGTGGATTAATTCTAATAGTTTTTTAGTTGATTCTCTAGGGTTCTCTAAGTAGACCATCATATCATCTGCAAAGAGTGATAATTTGGTTTCCTCATGACCTACTCTAATTCCTTTAATCTCTTTTTCTTGTCTTATTGCCAAGGCTAGCATTTCTAATACAATATTGAATAGTAATGGTGATAGTGGGCAACCTTGTTTCACCCCTCATCTTATTGGGAATAGTTCCAGTTTATCACCACTACATATGTATATCTTCTTTTTCTAGTGCCTAAAATAGCTAGGATTCTGATTGTATTCTGGATGTTGTTGACCACACATGTGAAATGATGAGCCATTTTTGACTGACATCCTGGAATTTCAGTCTCAAGCCCACTAACCATGATAGTGTGCATATCCTTTACTCTTATCTCATTTGCTCTATTTGTAAAATAAGCTGGAGAAGGAAATGGCAAACCGCTTTAGTATCTTTGCCAAGAAAAAACCTAAATGGGGTGACAAAGAATAAGGAAAAAAAAACTAAACAACTAAACAACTTTAAGACTCTCAAGTTGTAGGAAAGATGGCATATGCTGTATTGTGGAAGAGACTTTCCTGATCTAGGAGTTTCCTAAATCATGGAAATCACAGGTCTGGTATCTATTCCCATTAATGCCTATCATTAATAACATCTATTGTCTCAATCTCAGAAGATTGTTGACAGATTTGAAGACTCAAATGAGATTATACACACACGCACGCATGCACACACACACACACACTTTGGAATATTACAAAAATATCAATTTGTGTCAAGGAGAGGCACTGTGGTATAATGAATAGAGCTCACATCAAGCACAGTCATACCTTTAACATTGATTATGCAACCTTGAGAACCTCATTTAAGCTCTTGTTTCCCAGGCATCTCTTTATGTCTACAAGTAGCACAATGAACTCTGATTTATGGTGATAGAGGAAGTTTGCAGACTTGACATTACCTTACAAATGAAATCATATGTCTGAACAAAAATAAATATATATTATTATTGAATGGATGTTAATATAAAATATCTCATGTTTCAAAGAATTAATAATTTTTCTTTGGCCATTGTTTATGCTTGGAAACAGGATAATAGATTAGAAGTCCAAAATACAATCTGAAATGAAATGGCCATTGGTTAAATGTCTGGCTCCATCAATGTAGTATCTTCTGGAACTAGAATTAATTCTAATTAATGAATCAATAGTTATTTATTGAGCACATCCTTCACTGTGAGTGATATTGGTAGGAGGGATATGCAAATGAATAGAAGAGTAAGGACCTGTCCATATACAGTTTATAGTACAGTTGGAGACACAAGTAACAGATATTCATGAAACAATTAGAGAATAAAATCTGTATTGGTGTATTGTGATGTACAGATTTGAGCAGTAGAGACAATATGTGCTATAGAAGATCAGCATGAATGTGAAGGCTTCAAGGAGGAGGTAAAACTTGAGATAAGTCTTGAAGAATAGGAGAATAAAAATAAACAGATTGGAGGAAAGCATTTTAGAGAGGAGAAATAATTACAATAAATGCTTGTGACATATCAGATCAGCAGGATGTAGTAGAAAAAGCAACAGCAACCAGACATTTATTAAGTACTTACTAGGCATAGACACTGAGAAAGACATAAGGTCATTCTATGACCTGATCCTCTTGTTGGAGCTTTTACTATTTTAAAATAGTAGAGGACTAATTCACAAATACAGATAGCTATAATATGCAGTATTATATGATCAGTTTATTAAAAAATTTAAAAAACACACTGTGATGTCTTAGGGAGAAAGTTATTACTAACCAGGAAGCTCAAAAAAGTCTTCCTGAAGACTGTGACATTTGATTGGGCTTTAAAAGAAGATGGGGGGACAGCTAGGTGGCGCAGTAGATAGAGCACTAGCCCTGAAGGGAGAACCTGAATTTAAATCTGGCCTCAGACACTTAACACTTCCTAGCTGTGTGACCCTGGGCAAGTCACTTAACCCCAATTGCCTCAGCAAAAAAAATTTTAAAAGAAGAAGAAGAAGATGGGGGATGGGGACAGTAGGTAAGGATTTATCAGGTAAACAGGGAGGAAAATAGTACATCCTCAGAGTAGTAAACTATGAGCAATGGTAGATACCTGGGGTCACATGGTAGTAATCAAATTTGACTGAAGAGTACATGGAAGGGAAGTATTAAATAATACTGGGAAAAAAGGTGGTCCTGGTGCTTATAAAGAATATTGAAGGCCAGGTAAAGAAGTTTGAAATTTTCTCACTAGTCGATAAGGAGGCACTGATCAGTCCAAATCTCCATGCAAGGGAAAAAATATATATATTTTGCCAGTCCTATAAAGAAGAGACAAGGGTGACAAGAGTGGAGAAGAGAAAACATTAGGAGATAATAGTCAAATGCCAATAAAATGTGGTGACATTGGATGAAGAGAGGTAAGGAAAGAGAAAGATGAGGCAGAACTGTCAGACCTGATGATTGGGCATGGGAAATGAAAGAAAAAGTGAAGAGCAATTCCAGGATCATAGAAGAAAAGATAAATGTGGGTATCATAGATAGAAATATTATTTCTATGAGGGGGGGAAGGAAATGTTTCTAAGTGGAAAAAAAGGAGAAATGGGTTAAATGGGGAACAAGTAATAATGGTAAGTGGTGAATTTGAAGTCAGGGCACCTTTTATTCACAACACAATTCAGGTACTTAGGACCTATACGATCTTGGGCAAGCCAGTCAACCTTTTTATCGCCCACTTCCTTATCTATAAAATGAAAGGAGTGGAATAGATAAATACTTAAGATTAGATCCATATCTAAATCCATGAGCTAATTTTTGGACACAGTCTATTTGAGTTAGTGAACTATCTAGCTAAGTGTTCTTTAGGAAGTTGAAGAGTCTGGAACTGGAATAAAGAGATCAAGACTAGAGATGGACATTAAAATGATTTACAAAGAAGTGGTAGTCAAATCTATTGATGTCAATGAGACTGTCAAGTGACAATATGTAAAACAAAAGAGAATAAAGAGAGACCATTGGGAAACCAATAGCTCTTATAAAGGAAATCAGAAGGAGAAATAGTGAATACAGAGCAGGAATAAAAAAAAAAATCTAGTAGATGGGTCAACAGTGTCAAAGGCTATAGAGGTGATGGGGCATGGGCACTACACAAAAAGCCATTGGATATACTTATTAGACACTTGGAGACTCTTAATAAAGCTGTTTCAGTGAAATGTTAGAAATAGAAGCCTAATTTCAAAGCACTAAAGGAAGATTAGATAATGACAAAGTAGAGGCATCATGTATAAATAAATTTTGTGAAGTTTCCTGCAATGGAAGAAGAAAATTTAGGGCAATTGTTGGAAAGATCTATAAGACAGAAGGAAAGAAGACCTGAATCTATTTTAGGCAGATATAAATCTTCCAGAGGCTAGAGAGAAATCAAATATACATAAAAGAAAAGACACAGCTATTCAAGCAAGGTACTGAACTAATAAGAAGAAAATAATATCAAGAAGCAGGTAAAGGGATTAGTGAGGGATATCTTCTTTTTTGTGATGGAAGAAAACAATGAACTTTTAACTTAGACTTATATTAATTCCCAGTTCTGTCATTTTAAAATTATATAATCCTGAGGACTAGCTTGACTTCTCTGAACCTCACTGTCTTCATCTATAAAATAGGAATAAGAATACCTATACTAATAAGCTATGGTTAGTAAGGGGATTAAAGGAGATACTGGAAAGGAAAATATTTTTAAAATTATAAAGTGTTATAAGTGAAATATTTGATTCAGCACAAGAATTTTCTAACTTCTGATAAAGATATATGTGTATTTTAATAAAAAGTCCTTTTAACTCATTCAAGGATGTAAATGACCTCTAAAAGTTTTAAATGAAGTTACTTCGTGATTACTGAGCCGATTTTCTATAATTACCCTGTAATTCTCTAATCTATTCTGTGAACCTGCTTCTAGTTTCAAGGTAGCCATTTGAGAGAGAAAATTAGCTTTTTCCATAATATTACTTACTATATGTTGTTAGAATAATAAAATATCATCTACCTCAGTACTCTATTTTTTTTCCTTTTAGAAACATACCACCTTACTAAGCAGAAATAACTATTTCATTATTGGGTATGGCTTCTGAAAATTGACCTGTTCAGTGGGAAGAACTGCATTATGTGTGAGAAAAGTACCTTTCTTCTATTGTAGTTCAGTAAACATAGCTTGATTTATAATCAAAGACTAGGCCATTAGAAGCAAAGTAACTTTGGGCACATAACCTAATAGATCTAGACCTATAAGTTACCTCATCTGTAAAATAATTGTTGAATTAGATGACTTTCAATCTTCTTTGCAATTTGAATTCTTTGAGTCTTTGGATATTGACTTTAGAATCAGAGGGCAGAGCTTCAAATCCCAATTCTACCATTTACTATTTGTATATCTAGAGGCAAGTCATTGTTACCTCTACAGGCTTCTGTTTCTTCATGTGCAAAATGGGAAGGAAATAAATTAGCTCTCTTTTGGCTCTAAATGTAGGATCATATACCATGTAAGTATTAATTTTCATGGCTCCCCCACCTGGAGGCTTACAGCATTTCATCCTCCTAACTCAGATGTAGCCATAAAATTAAAGAGATTGGACTGGTTAGTACTTTCAGTATGGACACACGATTCTAGCATGGCAGTCAGTCAAAAGACTACTCTTTGCTACACAGTAAATAGACAAAAAAGGTCACAGAATCTGTCCATTATAAGTTCACATAGAGGATTACAACAAGCAGCACATACTGAGTATGATCATAAGGATTGTTAATCCCTTCCTCCTCCCTCCCCCTTTCAACACATACCCTTTTCCTTGTATTTATTGGAAATGCAAAGTATTAGGTGATTTTTCATTTTTCTAAGTCAAAAGATCCTCCTGAAACTATAGATTCTATGTCTGCTGTTCAGTTTTCCCTTACATTGTTCCCTTTCGTTTACCTTGTAACACTGATTAATAGATTTGTGTACAAGGGAAATTTTGATCAAGACAGTCAAATTTGTGGTCAGAATTGTCAAGCTAGAACTTTTGAGTCCCTAAACAAAACTTTCATGAAGCCCTAGTTGTTAATTACAAAATATTTTAATCACTAGAATTCAATCTTCACTTTTGCAATAAGGTGATTATTTTGCAATAAGGTTAGCAATAAAGTATTTGGGGGGGGGAGAAGGGAGACAGTGGGCAGCAAGAACTGTCTTTCAGATTCTAACTCCCTATTAATATATTTTGCCATTCCCACTTCCACACCCTGCAGACCAGAGCCATAAGGGCAATTGACTTTATTCAAGTTGGGTAACTAATCTCCTTCAGGTTTAGAGGATTTCACTGAAGGGGGATTGTTTTCATAAAGGCAGTGTTTCATAGAGACTTAGAACTCACCAATTATATTCCACAATTATCCCTAGCTGAAATAAGAGGACCTGCAAGAAGATAGGGGCTCTGTCAAAACCTCATTACTATGCTGTCCAGCAAGGTTTCTTTAGGGCTTTGCATCTTGAAAAGGATAGGGAAACATTGTAGAGACAACTTGAACAGAGATCTGGCTAGAAATTAGATGTGCATGTGTGCAAGCACAGGGATACAGTCCAGACATGGTATATTAGACACAGAAAATGAAACACTATTTCTACAAGCGAATATGTATCTAAATTTTATGGCAGCTTTATAGAGTTTATGCTTTAAAAAAAAAACACAGAAGTTTCTAACTTTTGGAACTAATTCAATGTCCTTTCTTGTGTGGAAATACTTATCCAATAAAATTAACTGAAAGGAAGTCAAAAACTCTGAGTAAGAAAAATAAGGCAATTTACATGAACAAATTTCAAATTCAGCCATTTAAAATGAAATTAAGTGGCACTTAACTGTTTTGCAAATTGGGACCTATTTGTCTCAGTAAAATGATTAAAGCCCTGATTTATCCCCCAAAATTGACTTCATTATTACATCTAATTATGCTAGAAGATAGTTAAAGGCTTGTAAGTGCAATCTATCCCTTTAAAACTGTACTTTGCCCAGACAATAATTGAATATTGGAGAATATAACTTGATTTCCCCAAGAAATATGTTTCTAATATTTTCCCTTTTTTATTGCAGAAATTGAAACAAGTTGAAGAAACAAAAGAAGATTCTGAGAATAGATTATCTAAAATTTCCCTGGAGTCTCTCAATAAACTTAACAGCAATAGTGTGATTTTATTAGAAAAAGAGAAGAACTGTCTGAATAAGGTTGAAAGACAAAGGGAAGAAAAAGGGAAAAATGAAGATGTATCTTTAAAGAGCTCCAATAGGCCTGGTGTAGATAATTTGGAGTCTTTAAGTGATTCTTTATATGATAGTTTCTCTTCCTGTGCAAGCCAAGGTTCAAATGATGTATAAAAGACTTTCCCCCCCCCAGTGGGCTGTGAATAGAGCACTTAAGGAACTGGGAAAAATAAAATAAAAAATAAAATATACTAGTGAAACAACACAGCGGAAATTTTAAGATTCACAGCAGGCTGCTCTCTGGCTTACTTCCATGACACAGCAATAAAAACAGACTGCATTTGTTGTGGTGCATGAGGATAAAAGAAAAATATACACAGGACACAAAAGTCTTAATTTTGCACTTTTTGAATACTTGTACAGAAGTTGTAAATTTTTTGGGGGGAAGATTATATTTGTAGCAAAAAAAATGACAGCAATAAACTGGTGCCATGCTCTTGAAAGAACAGGTTACTAACCTCCTTAAGCTGATGTTAATATTTACAAAAACTTTTAGTTGGAATTTTAAAAAAAAGTTTATTCTTCTAGTCTGAAAACTGTATGTAGGGACACTGCTTAAACAAAAAACTGAGCCTCCTAAAACTACATTAAGCAACATGGTAATTTCCATTTTGAAATATTAATTTGGTAAAAGTTTTGATTTTTGTGAAATTTCAAAGTTTTTACTGGAATAAGTCAAGCTCTGGGTTGCTATAATTATCTATATTTCTACACAAACTTAAAAGGGGTCTGGAGTGAGGTCCTGATTGAAAGGAAAGTACTGTTTCCAATAATGTATTACCTCTAAGATCTCCTTGCAACCTCCCAAACATAGGGTTTTTTTTTCTGTTTCTGAATATAACAATTTTTACTTTTACCTTCAGCTCCAATCTGATCTCAATTCAGTCAGTTCTGAGCTTCCAGAAATGAAACAACTCATTTTCAATTTATACTTTTTTAATCAAAAAAAAAAAGGTTGGTGCTAAAAAAAAAATAAACTTTCATATCCATTTTTTTTCTACAAAGACTGTTTATATGTAAGGATAAAATCTATTTCAAAGGTTATGTGTATTTTTTCTAGATGTGAACTATTTATAACTGCTTTTGTACATGAATCCTGTAAACTAGGTATAATGGAAATATTTCTAGAATCTATGTGGTTACTTTAGCACATGTTCATTTTAAAAATATATATTGTATGATCAGTGTTATTTGGTTAATTTGTGCAATTTATTCTATTTGGATTTTATCCCAAGTGACAATTGTGTAATTTTTCTTGTCTTTCTGATTTTTAAAAATTATTTTGCATTTCATTTCTTAATAAAAAGGCCTTTCATACATAGTAGCAAAGTAAGCTTAAAAGGATTTTAAAAGGTTACTAGGAACAGACAGGAATTATTTGAATGATGACACCCATGCCCTCACAATGAATCCCAAAAAGAATACTGGCCATCTTGCTCCAGAAATGGAGAATAATGGAGCCAATAATGCAGTGCATCTCTGTTTCTCAGTGGGGTTAACCATCCACGAATAAAAGTGGAGGAGGAGGGAAAAGGGGCGCAGAAGAGAAAAGAAGAGCCAGGTATAGACATGGAACTATTACCCCAGAGAAAAGAAGAGCCAAGGATAGACGTGGAACTATTTACCCCATAAGAATTACATGAAAGTAATTTAAACCCAATTCAAAACGTGCTGGTCATACTAGATGGGGAAATAAACGATCAGCGTACAGATTTGTGGTCATCCCCCCCAAGAGATGGACAGAGGGGAGGGAGGGACCCGGAGCGTAGTAGAAGAGAGAAAAGCTATTTCCAGGGAAATCGAATGTCCCTTGGGTTTCCGGAAAAAAAAGGGGGGGGGATGTGTGCGTGAGGTTTGGGGAGGGGAGGTGGAGCATGAGGAGAAAGGGGACCGGAGATCAGTCTCAGACAGTGTGCTGCGACAAGAGCATAAGAAGGGCGGGGGGGTGCGGAGGAGTGCAGGCAGTTTACTGTCTGGGCGAAGCTTCCTGTCCCAGAGAGTCAGAGAGAAGGATCTCGCAGGATAGAGTGGCACGGAATGCCAATCCACTCTCCAATTGCTGTCTTGAGCGGGGATGGAGCAGTAGAGGGGAGGAAGCGAATCTCAGTAAAAGCAGAGTTGATTTTTCTACAACGCTTTCCCTTACCTTTAGATAAAGGGGAGCAGGACTCCTTGCCCCAAAGGCTTAGGGAAGAGGAGGGGGAGAGGGTGATGGGAAGAAAAATGATCTCAGGAGACCCATTCTCAACTCTACGCCACCCCCCGCCCCCAGCAGACTTCAATTTAATTGGTAGCAAGGGGCATTTCGGGTCCGTGGACTACAGCCTCCTAAAGCAAGAGACGAGGGGACCCAGGCAGAGCACAACGCGTGAGGGGTTCAAAGAAGGGAGGACAAAAGCCAGTACTCGGTGGCAGGGGATAGCCTGGCTAGACACAGCTCTGCAAGCAAGCCCCCACAGCCAAGTCCTGCCAAAGGAGAGGACTAAAGGAAGAGGAGGGGCGGAAGGGGTTGTGAAGAGAGGATCGAGAAGGCCGATCGGCAAGGAGTTAATACCGAGACAGCTTCATTCGAGGGTGGGCAACTTTTGAGTAGAATCCTCTCTTCCTTTTCAAAACCCGTTTCTGGTCTTTTTTTTCCTCTGTGGTCCGTTTCCTGTCTGTCCGGTGAACTAACCGTGAGTCTCTCCAGGATGTGCCTCTCGCTTCTTTTGGGAAAGGAGAATAGGACCCTTAGGAAGGGCTGCCCCAACAGGCACACAGAGTGAAGGAGTGGTCTGAGAAATGTTATACCGATACGGACATACGAACACACACACACACACACACACACACACACACACACACACACACACA
>JAJPUD010000355.1:647093-661691 GCA_023553655.1 Myrmecobius fasciatus
ATTGGTTTTTAACATTTTCTCAGAGCAATTTAAGGGTTATTCCCACTGAAATCTATTAGTCTTCCTGTTTTCCTCTAGCCTCTGTTGCCATTGTTTTTTCTTTCCACTTTTCTTTGTTTCTGGCTCTTTGTCCCCATCCTCTTGAACACCTCCTTTTACTGAACATATTCCAGTTAACTCAGCTGACAAAGTTCAAAGGAATGATCTATCTGTTTGGTTTGGAAAGAAAAATTAATGTGGCCTTAAAAAATCCCAGAAACACATGGTAAGATATATATCCTTCCATATTCATGCTAGTCTTGTTAATTAGATATTATTGTCTTGCACAATAAAATTACTAATTGCATGAGACTAAGATTCACACAGTATCAACATTTTTATTTCATTTTCCCTGTGGAACAATAAGTTTTGCCTACTATTTTGCCTCTTAAGAAGGAGATAAGTATTCTTTTGCTTTCTTTATGGGAGAAACAGCTGGCTTTGGGAGAAGAATTTGGAGATAGAATATCAAATACCTTTAGTCCCATGGACTCTCCTATAAGTGATGCATTTGCTTATATTAACTTTGCAGCTGAAAAAGCAGCCAATAATGACTTCCAACTTCTGTAGATGAAATGTTTGAAGATTGATCCTTATTCTCCCCTAACACTAATTCCTCCCACAAAGATTTCATGAAAGCATCAGTCATTGATGGTTTTCATAATGAATTTAAACAGAGAGGCTTCAAAGCTGCTACTTTCCCAAGTGCAAATGGAAAGAAGTTAAGAAAACAAAACACATGATCCTCTTTTAACTTTGAAAGCAAAATCTGCCTCCCTTATATGTCTTAAGGAAAAACCTTTGAGATCTGTAATGCCTCTTTTTATATACTTTCTAAAAAGTTAAAGATGATTTTTGCTGTGATACCTACATTTGGCAGTTATGTTCCAGCCAAACACTACACTGTCCCCTCCCCCTCCCTATCTCAAACTCAGGTTTTTAACTCTTTACTCATTTTTTTTTTCATTTTAATCTTCTCAGTTTGAAATTCTACCTATTAGGGATTCATTTGAATTAATAAACATCCTCTTTTAAAAAATGAAAATACCCCTGGGCAAGTATTCAGAGTCATTAGTCATTTCCCTTAATGTAAATTAGTTCATATGATTTCTTCTTTTTCTAACACTTAAATGAGCTCACCAGGACTGAAAAAATGGAAGTTTTGATGGGATGGAAGGTAGATCATTAATGCTGAAGCATGGAATACTTTGGAGGGAGGCAGTTAGGTCAGCAAGATAGCATTGGGAACCATTGACTGAATAGAAGTGTTCAAAGAAAAGTAGGAGGATATTGAAAATGACCTCTACTTCAAAATTGTTTCTATGGCCAGTTCTGTACCCACAAAATCAATGAGCTGCTCTCTTCCTTCCTACGTTTCTTGGTCTTCCTGCCAGAACCCAAACTTCACTGAGAGTTTAACTATATTATAGGTTAAATAGTCCTGGATGAGCCTAGGAATCTTTATACAAATTCACATGCATATATACACATATATATGTATCTAATATTTAATGTATATATCATTATAGTTTTGTAAATATGTGTACTTGCATCAAACATGTTTTTATTTTTAATTGAAAAATGTCCTATTTTCAAAAAAAATAAATAACATAGCAACCACTTTTTCAGCAAGGAAAAAGAAGATTCAGTTTCTAATTCTTTATCTGCGGTAATTTTGTTACTTGATCTTAAGCAAGCTCAGTATTCAGTGATTTTGTTATCCCTGAGAGAGCTAAGTGATATAAGCAGATAGAGTACCTAACTAGAAATCAGAAAGATCTGAATTCAAATGTTGCCTCAGATACTTATTATGTGAACCTGAACAAATCACTTAGCGTTTCTCTCTGTTTCTCTCTTTCTCTCTCTGTCTCTCTCTTTCTCTGAATCTGTCTCTCCCTGTCTCTCTCTCTCCCCCATCTCTCTCTCTCCCCCATCTCTCTCTCTCCCTCGTCTCTCTGTCATCTCTCTCTCTCTCCCCCATCTCTCTCTCTGTCTCTCTGTCTCTCTCTGTGTCGTCTCTCTCTCTGTGTCATCGCTCTCTCTTTCTCTCTCTCTCTCTCTGTACGTCTGTGTGTGTGTGTCTCCATCTCTTTGTGTCTGTCTTTTCTTCTGAAAAAAAGGGGGGGAGGGAATAATAATAGCATATACCTCACAAGATTGTTGAGAGGAGTTCATGAGATGAGTGATATAGATAAAAGCACATTGTAAACATTTCTGTAAAGTAAGGAAATTGACCCATAAATATGAGAATACAGTGAGATGGTCTCTCAAGTCTCATCCAGTAGTAAATTCTATAATCATATATGGTAAAAGGAATAGAATTTGTTTGTTTCTTAAATTAATCATTGTAAGAGCTTAAGGAAATTAAATGTTTCAGTTCTGATCAGTCCAGAAAGACCCATCCTAAAATTTAAAATGAACAGGTATCTCTGGGAGTCATTTCTTGGGCTATTTTATAAAAATTTTCTAAAGGAATTTTGTAAAGGTTATCTCAAGGAGGCAGCAGCTAGGTAGTTTAGGAGGGACCTAAGTGGCTTAGTGGATATAGTGCTTGGCCTGAAGTCAGGAAGACCTGAATTCAAGTGTACCCTCAGAGATTTAATAACTCTATGACTCTGGGTAGGTCACTTAACCTCTGTCTTAATCCATTGGAGAAGGAAATGACAAACTTTTCTAGTTAACTTTGCTAATAAAACCTGATAATGAAGTCATGAAGAGTCTGAAATGTATAACCTCCCCCCCCCCCACTAAAAGAGCTGTCAATTACATGTAAGGAAGAAGACATCTATAAAACTTGGATTTTGGAGTTGGAGAGTCAAGCAATAGGTACAGTGCCCTGTGTGCTATTCTCACAATGTAATTAAATTTCTGAAGTCCCTGTATTATGTGTGAATGTAACCATGAGGCATATGCCCTCCTCACAGCAAAATGACTCCTTTTTAATATAAAGAATCATAAAAGTTTAGTATAGTCATAGTCATACTAGTTATACCTTACAGACATAGGTTTTACAAAGATAAGTTTAGCTGGCCCCCAAGGTATCAGCTAAGCTTGCATTCATATAAATAAGTTTAGGTGAACCCAAGGTATCACCTGAGCTCACCCTGTGCATGTACCCCAGATAAACCTCCTTCCCTTCCCCTTACACATAGTTAAACCCTTCTCAATTGTATGAAAACCCCATGGTTTTGTCCACCTATCATCCAGCCTATGCCATCAGCAGCTTAGTCACTGAAGCAGACTTGCTAGGACAGGGAAGCCTCTCTGCCTGCCCAAGCCCCAATCTGGCTTTGCTGGCCACATTAATAGGGTGATCCTATACTTTTGATGTGCAGTCTATGACTTCCTTTCCTCAGGAGCAAATCTTCACATACAGGGAGCAGTGACCTGGCTTTGCCAGCAGCTTAACAGGACGTTCTCATACTCCTGGAATCGTAGACAACTCTGAGCAGATTTCGCCTATACCTGGCCTTAGGCATTTATATCTGCTGGTACGATAAACATGTTGTCTAGAGCATCACTTTAGACTGGATCTGAGTCACTCCCAGCAGCAGCATCTCACATCCCACAAGTCAGACACAGCTGCACAACAGTACATAGAGCTAGAATAATGGACTTGCATTCAAATTCTGGTCCAGAAATTTGGCAGGGTGGCAGGGAGCACTTCACTTAATGTCTCTAAGTCTCAATTTCTAAAGTTGCTGCCAGCTCTTAGTCTACTTTTTCCACTCGTGACCTCTTTTCCCCCAAGAAATTTTTACACAATCCTGGGCATATAGTTATATAAAATAGGTATACAAAATCAAACATTTACTGATGATACATCATAATTTTGTGACCCCTCCCCAATTTTACCTGATCTCATATGGAGTCACAACTCACAGTTTAAGAAGCTTTGGGCTAGGATTCTGTGATACTACTACTCATTTGATTTTTTTTTCACATTCTGAGGGAATCTGTTTGTGTGTGTGTGCACGCATATACACATATGGGTACATATACATACATGCATACACATGTGTGCATCCATACATATAGCATATGTGTGTAAATACATGCACATAACTCTCTCTATAGAGAGAGAGAATGAGAGACTATGAATTCTGTTTTGAGATATTGCATTTCTCTCAGTTCTTCAAGATTCTAGGGAGAACTCTTAAGGTCTAAAGACTTTTCCCCAGGTTAGGAATCGAGTCAATATTTAGTGACCCTTTGTCTCCTTGCTTTCCTTTCCTTCTAAACCTCAAACTGATCAAATTTACTGAGTTAATCTCTAAAGCTTCTAAGATGAGAGCAGGCATTTCTAGGATTCCTAAAGCCTTGTTGCATGATTTCCTGGTAACTGCTTTTGCTACACTGCATCGATTTAACTCCCTTATGATACAGAAGGTCTCTAGGGTTATGACTGTTTTCCTCAGGATAACTAAAGCTCTTAAGGGTGGGTGATCCCATTCAAGGCATCTGGCCACAACTAGAACCTGTAGGTTATAAAGGAGCCTTAGCCATTCTATTTCTGCTGACATTGAGAGAGACTGAAAAGAGAATCTTCTAACTGGCTATAATAAGAGTTGTAGCTTGAAAGAGAAATTAAAATCACATATTTTGGTTAAGAAAAGTTGATTTAATAATCTTTTCCCACATATCCTTTGATTTTCCTTTGCCAAATCATTGTCTTGGCTATTATATAGATAAGTAGTTGACCTCTTTGGAGGTAGAAAATGAGATTTTCCTCTACACTATATGCTGTACAGTTGGACCTAGTCTCTCTCCTTGTGAAGCTTCTGTCCTGAGTATACATATATGTTTGTAGTGCGGGGACGGGGGGGGGGGGATTTCTGTTAGAAAAACATCTGTATTTCGTATTCTAAGGGCCTAGATAAAGACAAAATATGCAACCTGCCTGCTTCATGTAAATCCATGATGAATCAGCTTGCAAGTGAACAAAAGAATTACGGCATATGCTGTTAATTCACTTTATATGGAGTAAACTTGGGCCTTAGCTGTATTACAAATCAGAAACTGTTTTCACATGCCAAAGCTGTAGGGCATGTTCTCTTATTAATAAATTGCCTCCAATCTTTTGATTGCCTCCAAAACTACAAAGCAAGCAGAGATGAACTGAATTAAGTACATTAGATAAGGTGAAACCATGGAGAGCTTGTAATAAATTGCTTTTTTAAAGTACTTTTAAATACAATAAAGCAATGATGGCTCAAACAGTTGATTTCAAGTGGTTTATGACTTTGCAAGCCATGAAAAGGATCTAGATGCAGAAGTGATGAAGTGTTGTATTATTTTAAGGAAGTTGTGATATTTTGGTCCAGTGCATTTCATTTCTCACCGGACATGGACAATAGCTTTTTATGTTTTTCTATTTCTTGGACTTGTTTGAGAGAGATGTGGAATGAACAGAGATGGTGCCAGAGGCGGATGGTTCCTAACACGAAACACTTAGACTGCCATAGCCTGGCACACATTTTTCAAGTAATGAATGTGAATTTCCAAAGTAGTTTACTGTGCCCTCCACCGAGACTTCTACAAAGAGCATCAACTGAAGCAGGTGTATTAAATGACACTTTGCAATAGGTTTTATGCACTATATTTTATTGCTTATGCAAAATTCAGCAAACCACTTGGGTCTCAGGGTAACTTCAGAGAGCTCTTGCAACAAGAAAAGGCTAAGAAGTTGACTAATGATGCCATTTCCCACCTCCTGAAGGGAGTATAGGGGAATCTCAACATCAAAGTCAGGATATGCTTCCTTAGAGCATTTCCCTACCCTTTGGAGGGAAAGATAGAGGGTGGGAGAAGTGCCTAAAGAATGATGACTTAGCTAAGTTTCTTTGAAAGGTAGAACAACTTTCCTGTCGGTCTGTCATTGTGTATTGGAAAGACAAGACAGATGAAGCAAATCAGCGAGCTGGCATTTTAAGTAAGGGGGAGCAGGGTAGGACTGGGGCTGAACAGAAGTGTTTGTGATTTAATTTTTAGACTTTAACATAGATCTAGAGATCAAAAAAAAAAATGAGATACTTTGCTTATCCATACTGGTCAAGAAGTAGCATTGACACTTTACTTGGCATGTATAATGAGTTCAATGAAAGGATAATGGTGGGGAAGTGTGGTCCACTGTCAACTGGCTCTATGTGATATTCCCTAGGCCAGTGATTTCCTAAATGTTTATGCTAGGCCTGTTAGTGTTTCTAAGTAGTCTCCATTAATTATGTTAAAGAGAAATGTTTAAATTTACCCTGCTCATTCAGAACCCACTCAACACTCCACAAAGTTCAAGTGCTGAAAGTTTATGACCTGTTGATACCCTCAAGTGTATATGTATTTGTGTATGAAATCGATTTCAGAACTAAGATGGAGATTAAAACAGGTAGATTTATTGTTGTAATCACTGAGCATATCCATTTTAAGGAGGTTGTACTGGGAAAGAGGAGTTACAAAACCTAGTACATTTAAGCTTTTTGAAGGGTACCAGGGAGAGGTTAAGTATTGTGCTTTCTCTGTAATGTCCCCAGTTTATGCCTCCTAGTAATACCTGTCATTTATGGATCAATTATCAAATGAACTTCTTCCCAAATACTAGCATTTCTCAGTGTACTCTACAAGCTAAACCAGCTGTTGTTTTGAACAGAAGTGTTTCCAGCTGATGGATGCAGCTGTATGGAGTTAACAGCTGTAGTTATGAACACATGCAAATACAGAGACACAAACATACCCCTACCTATTTGAAGATGTCACCGTCTAGATAACATTGCTATTTGAAGGTTTTTGTGCCTCTATAGGAATTCTAAATTGAAAAATAATTACATTGTTTGGAATTTTATTACCTTAAGTCAGCACTTTTCTGGGCAAAAAAGGAAATTCCTACAGAAAGAGTGACTTCTGATAGTCCTCACAGTTATGGACAATGGATTTTAGCACAGGTGTTGAAAACTGAAGGGTGCCCTTTGTCTTAAATTAAATGCCCTTGTCTTAAATCTCCTTTGAAGGAAGGCTTATAAATCATCTTATTTTCCAAGAGAGTGCTAACTCATCTCTATGGCAAAAGAGAATCATCCAAGTAATCATAATTTGGGCTGCATATCAGAGATTAGAGAAAGGAGTCTTTCCTTTAAGGTTTGCCCCTTAGGGCACAGTTAGGTGGCACAGTGGATAAAATGTTGGTCCTGGAGTCAAGAAGACCCATTTTCCTGAGTTCAAACCCCATCTCAGAAATTTATTAGACTGTGACCCTGGGCAAGTCACTTAATCCTATTTGCCTTAGTTTCTTCTTCAATAAAATGAGTTGGAGAAGAAAAGGGCACAAACCACTTCAGAATACTTTCCAAGAATAAGACATGACTGGAAAATGATGAAACGTTATCATCCTTTGGGAATATCCAGAGTTCCCAAGAATACCTAGAAACATAGAATCTCATAATACTGGAAAGGACTATGGAGAACATCTGGTATCCAGACCTTATTTTTAAAATGGGAAAACTAAGACTGAGAGAGGTAACTGTTTCCAGGTTATATAACCAGTTTGTGGCAAAGCTAAGTAGATAACATGTCTTCTTACTACTAATTTAGAAGATTTTCTCTTTCTATTCTACCCTACATACTCCTGGTACCATTAAAATGTTGACATTTATTCCCCTCAAATTTAATTTGAGATTGCTATTCTACAATTCCTGAATTTCTTAGAGAATTACATATTTTTCTTCTGGCCACATTCCAAAATGCTTTAAGAAGGAATCAAAAGGTTTACAGATTTAGGGATAGAAATTACCTCAAACAGTGTAGTCCAAATTCTTCCCTCCCCCACTTTTGAGAAATGAGGAAACTGACAAATTAAATGGCATGCCTAAAGTTATCCAGATGACAGAATACACATCCAGGCCCAGTTGAGTCCAAATCCAGAAATCTTTGTACTTTAAAGATTGAGGAGCAATTCTACAGATTATCCACTCTCCATTGATGTTACTGTAAACTATACTCTCCTCCTTTTCTAATTCTGATCCTATGTCCTTTAGTCAACAATTCTTGTCTTCATACATTCCAAATCCCAAACTTCCATTACTCCCATCAGTCCTGTTCTTTGCTTTTTTTATACATAGCCAAAAAGAGGTAAAAGAAGTCATAAAACTGTTGACTGGTCCACCTGAGATTTGTTATCTAATTTCAGCTATGCCTTAATTACCATAAAGTAATCCTTCTATTCCTCCCCAGTTTATTTATCCTACTCATCACTAAGGTTGTTCCAAACATATATCTCTCTCCTTAAGCCCCCACCCCCACTACTTCCTCAGCTGAAGACTGTTTTATATGGAAAACTTTTGCCTCAAACTCTGTATTCTTCCTCTCCTCCCTGATTTAATTTCTATTATCATCACCTTTTTGTTTTTAAGTTTTTGTTTTGTTTTAATGAAAAGTAATCTCTCTTCTTGCCCTCTTGTGTCCCTTTCCTTCCATGATTGCCTGTCTTTTTTTCTTCCTGAACTATTTGTCTCTCTCTAATTCATCTTTCTTTTCTCTTTGGGTCTCTGTTACATGCACTCATTACTTTCTGGGTCAATTTCTCTATCATTCTATGTCTCTTTGCCTTTGTTTCTCTGTGTCTCTCTGTGTTTCTTTACCTCTTCCTTCTTTCTTTACTGCCTGCAAATATACTAATTTACCTCATTCTTGGGAGAAAAAATTCACTAGATCCTACCATGCTTCCTCTAGCTTCTTTTCCCATCTAAACTCCTTGAAAAAGCTGTCTATACTTACTGTTTATCTCTCCCTCCCTCCCTACTTTTCTCCCTCCCTCTCCTTCCTTTTCTCTCCCTCTCTCTTTCCATCAAAATTATGGCTTTTGACCTTATCACTCATCTGAAACTGCTCTCTCCAAAGTTGCCAGTAATCTCTTAATTGGGCAGTTAAGTGGAGCAGTGGCTTGAGCACTGGACTTGGAATCAGGAAGACTCATTTTCCTAAATTCAAATCTGGCCTCAGACACTTACTAGTTAAGTGACCTGGGCAAGGCACTTGACCCTGTTTGCCTCAGTTCTTCATCCTTAAAATGAGATGGAGAAAGAAATGGCAAACCTCTTCAGTGTCTTTGCCAAGAAAGCTTCCAAATAGGGTCATGAAGAGTCAGACATGACTGAAGAAACAACTAACTGAAATCTCTTAATTAACAAATTTAATAACCTTTTCTCAGTCCTAATCCTGCTTGACCTCTCTGCAGCATCTGACATTGTTAAATCACTTCTGTGGATTTTTTTTTGGACATTGCTCTCTTGATTCTCCTGTCTGATTGCATCTTTAAAGTCTCTTTTCATTTAATTTTTGGTGTTGTCAGACCCACTAGTTGTGGATATAATACAGGGCTCTCTCTTGTACCCTCTTCTCTTTTCCTCTTATGCCATTTCATTTGGTGATCTAATGAGCTCTTATATGCTCAATTATCTTTTCCATGCAGATAACTCCCAGGTCTATATATCCTACTTTAATATCTCTAGCCACATATCACCAAATTTGATGACTTATTAGATATTTTAGAATGGATATGCCATAGGAATCACAAGCTTAATTGCCCAAAATATGACTCATTATCTTTACCTTTCCTTCAAAACTCACCCTTCTTTTGAACTTGCCAGTTACTGTCAAGGACACTGCTATCCTTCTAGTTACCCAAAGTTTATAAGCTTAGTAGCTTCTCTTAACTTTTCACTCTCACCCCACATATCCATTTGGAGGCCAACATCTCATTTTTATCTCCACAATCTCTCTCAGGTGAGTACCTTTCTTTCCACTTCTACAGCCACAGCCCTTCATCAGGCCCTCATGGTATCTCAACATGAGTCATCTCTCCCACTTCAATCCATCTTTCACACAGTTGCCAAAGGGATTTTCCCAAAATATAGAGCTGACCTAGTAAATTTCATTGTCTCCCAATTTCCTCCAGGATCATATGTAACTTTTTTCTTTGATACTGAAAATTCTTCGCAACCTGGTTCCTTCCTAACTTCTAGCCCTTTTTCTGTTCCTTGCACAGGACATTTTTTCTCATTCATGCGTTTGCAATCAATATCTCCTATTCCTAGGATATCCTTTCTCTTTCTCTCCAACACTTAAAATTCCTACTTCTTTCAATATTCAAGTAATGTCTTCCATAAGAGGCCTTTTCTCATCTCTTAGCTGTTGTTACCCTTCTTTCCAAGGTCACTTTCTATTTATTCTGTATTTTGTACATATCTCCATTTGTACAAGTCTTCCCTATAAGAATATAACCTTCATGGAGAAAGGAACTGGTTTTGCTTTTTCCATATATCACCAGTGTTTACCATAATACTTGATATATAGTAAATACTTAATAAAGCCTTCTTGATTTATTGATTAAACTAGGATTCAATCAGAGTTCCCTTGACCCCAAATCCAATGGTCTATTACCCCAGACTGTCTTTACTTTGAAGCCATCCTCTTCAGTATATGCAAAGGAGTGGTAGGACATTACTAATTACCACCGGCATAGGAGTAATTTTCTACTTTCCCCCAAACTGAAAGTACTCATATCACTGAAGTAAGAGACCAGAGTCAAAGTCTGGGGCTTTAAAGTCTTAACTATCACTAAGAAATTTCGAAAATAGACAATAATGTCCTCTTTACAAAAGTGTATAGCACTTGGTATTTTGAAGATGACGATGATGATGATGATGATGAGCCTCAAGTTTACTGGAAGGTCAATGAAAAAGAACAGAGATATACATCAGTGAACAATTTGTTTATTTTTCCAGGAAAGAAATGGCATTTTCAGTGACAAATAGAAGACACATAGACATATGTGGGGAAAAAATGCTGTTGACTCATCCTGTCTGTGACAGTTGTGCCATCAGTGATACCTCTTTGATTCTCTCCAGATTTGAGTAGGATTTGGATGCCAAAAACAATGCCATGGTGTCATAAGTTGGAAACAATAAACAGAATAATGTCAAGTTAAAAAGGGAATGGAGCAAATCCATAAATCATTGAGGGGCATTGCTAATGCTAAGATAATGTCATAAATATTTGTTCCTCTGGATCCCCCATGGTAAATGGAAGAACAGAATGAGATTGCAGTGGAAAACAAAGTGACTCTGAAGAAACTATTGCCATCTACAAAGTTATAAATGAACAGAGCAGCCAAAATCCAAAGTGAGACTAAAACAAAACTAACAAATGGCATCATATATTATGGGCGTGTTATTTGTTTGCTATAACTAAGTTGGCAGTGATGGTTAACAGCCTTGAAAATTAAGCACAACAACAACAACAAAAATCTTTTGAAAGGGGGTAATCAAAGGCTTCTGAGTAATGAAGTTAACACGTCCACATTACCAAGAAAAATAATGCCTTCGTGAGGCATCATTTCATCTCCTATGTGTTGTTTGTAGAGTGCATATGTATGTGTGTGGAGGGTGTTATTCTTTACAGGAACATTTCTTTTTTTCCCCTTGAACAGCATTGTAGCTCCTTTGCTTTACTCCTTATTTCTTCTTGCCAGCTTAGCAGAAATGGGACAAATGTTCAGGAGAATTAAAACTATCCTCTTTCAGAATCTGTTGCCCACATTTTCATTTTCACCTTCTGAAATACCCTTCTCATCATCCTCATTTTCTTCCTGTAGTTTCATGTTGCTAAATTGCAGTAATGTCCTTTAAAATTATGCTTTCATGGGAAAAGTAGAAAATACTTAGAACACAGGGCACAAGAACTCTCAGAAAAGAACTATTTCCTCAACCTTCAACATCTCTTGTGCCTGACAAACTGTACCTATCACCGTAGTAACCAGGCAAAAGTACAGATAAGCTTCCTCTTCTCAAATCATTCTGATTAGAATTCAGAGACAGTCGAAATTCTTTGCATGGTGTTAAAAAAAAATACTGAATACTTAGGGGACGGATTGGGGAATTTTTTTTTTTTTTAGTTTCTTTCAAAGCTCAGGGGAAATGCATATAATTCTTCCAACATTTTCCTTTGAGGACTTGTACTGATCCCCACATAACATATTCAATGTGATTTAACTCCAACTATGGTGCAGTAAGTGTTGGTCATTGATTGGGTAGGGGAAGATTAGGTTCTCTTTCAAAACCATACACACAAGAGGTGGTTTGATGTACAAGCTGGAATTCTGAAGCAAATATGTAACATAGAGTAAAAAATAGTGAACCATTACTGTTCTGTCTGTACTGAGAATAAGAAGCAGGAAACTACTGGAAAGAGAAATGAATGTTCTCAAAGAGGAGACACCAAACATTCTGTGCTCTTTTTAAAATTGTAGCAGCAGAGGTTAAGATTCTTTAAGTAACTGACTCTCCTCCTTATGTGTTATTAAGTATATACTTAAAATTGAGAAATGGGGTGGTATAAATAGAGAGCTAACATTGAAATTAAAAAGACCTGGATTCAAGTCTTGCTTTTATACATACTATGTTAAGTATTTTTCTTTTTTTTCTCCCTTCCTCCTGTCCCCCGCTTCTCCTACCTCTTCCCATTCCCTCCTCTCTTGCCCCCATATCTTTCCTTCCTTCCCCTACCCCTTTCCTCCTCCCTTCCCATATCCTCCCCTCCTTTTCCTCTTCCCTCCCCTTCTCCCTTCCCATCCCTTCTTCCCCTTCCCCTCCTTCCCTCTCTCCTTTCTTCTCTCTTTCTCTTCCCTCCTTCCCTCCCTTCCTTCGTTCCTGGCAGTCAAGGTTAAGTGACTTGTCCAGGATTCACATAGGTAGTAAGTATCTGAGGTCAAATAAGTTCTCCTGACTTAAAGGCCTGTGCTCTGGCCACTTCACCACTTAGCTGCCTCTAAGTATTTCATTAAAACATTTGTCTTGTCTTTCTTGTCTTAAAGACAGACAAGAAATCCTTCATTGATAAAGAAGGTTTTCCTACTTAGAAGTTGATTATATCAGTGACATCATGGGTCCAATCCTTATCCCTATACTTGTATAATTTTTATATATTAGAACTATAGTCACGGAACATTTAAGTTTATATAGCATATACTATAGACCCAGTAGAAGCTCTATACACAATTTTGTAAAGACATCCATTCCCACATCTTCTTTAACATAGCTACCAGAAAGTCTAATCTTTCATCTTTGAGTTGTCCCATTCCCTTACCTCTTTTCTCAGAGTCCTTCAGTTCTTTTCAGCTATTAAAGTAGTAGTTTATGTAGAAATCTCCTCTGCTTTCTATCTTTTCCCCACCTCACTGCCATTGTATCCAGAAAGAATCTTTACTAAAAACCATTGAAAGTCACATTGAAATGTCATCACATCCATCCCCCTGCTTCTAGTCCAGAAAACACTTAATGACAAATTGATTAAACCATAAGGACAACATTGATATTGAAGAAGCCCAGGGATGAAATTTCGGTCTCTTTTTGAGGAAATAAATCTAATTAAAGATAGAATAGGAAATAGAAAAAAAAATCATAGAGTAATATTCAAGTTGAAAAGGACCATAGAGCTCCCATAATGAAATCCCCTTATTGTATTAATGGTGAAGCTGAGGGCTAGAGAAATTTGGCTTGCTCAAGGTTACACAGCTCAGGGGCAGAGACAAGTTTACAACCAGCTATTCTAAAATCAAGTGCTCTTTCTACTGCATCTTGCTGTCTTTTCAAAAAGAGCACAATATTCTTCCCATTAGAGGCCTTTTATTGGTAACTCCAACAATTCCTGTTCACTTACCAAATTTGCACTGCTTACCTAATGAAGAAGTAATATTTCCCATTTACCTATCGGGTAAGTGCAATTTATTAACTTCAATTTTGTAGTTGGGGAAACTAAGGCGGACAGAGTTTAAGTGTCTTGCCCTTGGTCACACAGGCCTTTATTTGGACTCCGGTCTTTCAGTGCTCTCTCTATTGTGCTACTTAGCTGCAGTCAAGGAGTGACCATTTTTCCAACCCTTAAGCTATACAAGCTTAGGATAAACCTCTGAGATTAGAAAGTATCAGACTCAGCAGATCCCAGGAATTCTGTGAGCTCTCCTGTGTGGTCACATCATCTCATAAAAGACATGGTTTACCAAAGCAAAAAATGATCCCCTTATAAAAAGAAGACTCGGGCTCTGAGTGAAGACCCAGATAGTCAACACACATGAGGCTTTCCCAAACACTTTGGGAACCACCAATTGCAAAATCAGATTGATTCCTTTTAGAAGCAGCTGCCCAGCTAGCTGGTTGGCATTGCCAAAGAATAACACAAGGTAGCTAGGTGGTGTGCAGTGGATAGAGCACCAGTCCTGAAGTCAGGAGGACCTCAGTTCAAAACTGTTCTCAGACATTTAACACTTCCTAGCTGTGTGACCCTGGGCAAGTCACTTAATCCCAGTTGTCTCAGGGGAAAAAAAAAAAAAAAAAAAAAAAGAATAAGATCACATTTCCTTAAGAGACTTTGATTTAAATGAGGTGAAAGCAATTAGCTGCTTTTTCAACCCCTCCCTCATCCATGCTTCTAAAGTTGCTGCAGGATTAACTCAACCACAAAAGGTGTCTCCATCTTTCCAATGTTTTCCTTTCCCCATTTCTCCCAAAGGTGCAT
>JAJPUD010000355.1:661701-751040 GCA_023553655.1 Myrmecobius fasciatus
CCCTCCTTACCCCTGCAGGTGTCCTTTCCATATTCAGGTTTCAGGGTAGTTCTTTCCTTGACAGATGCTCTTCTGTAAATGACCTTTAAGAAAGGTCTTTAAACCTTTCCCAAAGTCACATGTAAAGGAGAAAAATAAAGGTATCTTGGAAGCAAGAATGAATCTTACAAGAATGATAAAAATTAGGCATTTAGTAGAAATGTGGATAGTACCCAAATGATCTAAATCATGGATTGAGGGAGATACAAGTACCATGCTCTACTTTGCACACAGTAGGTATATATTGAGCAATATATCTATAGTGGGCAAGCAATCCATTTGCTTTTTAGCAATATAATTGTGCTCCAAGAAAAAATGTTAATGGCCAAATCCCTCACATTAGAATCCCCAGGATGGTTCTGTGACATTCATATGATGTTGGTGATCCTAGATATTTACTGAGAGATCTGCTACGATGCCAGTCTCAAACAGTGAAGCTATAGTAGGTATCATCATCAGTTACACTAAACGGGACAGGTGCAGCATGAATAGGGAGAGGGGCCAGAGAGATGGTTCAGGGAAAGAGCTAGATTGTCAGGATGACTTTGGGTACATCCAACTGCAGAGGGTGTAATTTTTTTTAAGAAACTGCCTGGAAATTTTGCAGGAAACCAGGTTAGATCATTTTAAAGAGTAAGCAAAGGTCTCTTTCGATGTCATGGGACATGACTTAAATTTGTGCTTATGCTTCTTTGTGAGAGCCAAGATTGGGAACTTTTACTATCTGTACTTTCTTAGAGAATAGTTTTTTGTTCCAAAATATTTTATTCAATTGTTGGCTATCTCCTAATCAAGAACCTAGTAAAGGATGCAAAAGTGAATTAGTTTTAGTAAAAGTAACTGGCAGAAATCAATAATATAGAGGAATTAGCACATACTTATTGTTTGCCAAAGTGATCAACTTGTCTTTTTTTCTGAGGGACCTTAGTTACCAAGAGCATGGAATTAGAAAAGATAGTGTTCAATTAAACTAACATGAGACAGTTTTTGTAATTGTGGTGGTTGGTTGTTTTTCCCTATCTACTCCAAAAAACAATCTCAGTGTATGGAAGAACTATGACCCAACCAAGTTGAACATGTACAAAAAACAACAAACAAACCTCAGATTCAGAGAAAACACATCTTCTTCCCTCGCCCCATGTGTAATCAATAATTTAGCTCTGAAAAGCAAACCTACCTACTGCTTTCTATAAAGTCAGTGCCCTCTATTCCCCGTTTCTCCAAACCTGCTGAGCACACCCCTTCATTTCCTTCTTCCTTTTTCTCCCTCTTTCTCCCTCATATCAAGATAAGCACTCTTTCTCTTTTCTATTTCCTAACCCTCACCATCTTCCTTTACTTCTGTTTCATCAGATCCCCTAATTCTCTCTTCATCAGTTCAACACACTATAATTTGGCCCTATTATCTAATCTCTTGTTTCAGGAAGGAATTAATGGGGAAATTTGGGAGCTGATAATGTGATATCAAATCAATCCAGAATTTATTAAAAAAAATATTCTTTGCTGTGCAAGTGGTTGTTTGTAAATATTAAGAAAGGAATTGCATGAAACTATCCAATTGGTAAATGGGAAAATTTTCTTTATTATATTTGCTTTATAAGCAAATAAAATATTGTCAAATCATCTTATGCCAACTTTCTGATGTATTTTTAATAATGTTTTTAATTTGGTAAACCGAATAAAGGGGACTGCATTCTAAATTCAGTAAAGGAATCATTCAGTTTTCCTTTTTTCCATCTCAGTTTAGTAATCCCAATACTTGATTGTATCTTTCCTCTCTGTAACATCACCACTTCTGAAGTCTCTGGAGATCTTTCCTCAACAAACAATGCTAACTTGCCTCTCAAAAAGGATTGATGTGGTGTACAGATGAATCAGCTAACCAATGTATTACTGGGACAGGGCAGGAGAGTCAAGGAAACACAACTCTTGCCTACTTCACTGTGACACTATCTTTTCTTCTGTCATTGTATTCATTCCTTTGGCAAGACAATGGGTTATTGGTATTTGATAAAGAATCCCATGAGCCTTCAGTACAGATTGAACATAGGACTATCACCTGAGCAAGACTTTAACTCAAAAAAACAAAAAAAAAAAAGAAAAAAGATCTTGCATTTTTTCCCATGAACTTTATTTCTGAAAATAAATGTCCCATTTAGTATCTACCTACTTTTCTAACCAATAGAGCATCAAGAGTGAGAATGAAAAAATGAGCACAGCTAAGTAAAACTAGTCAACAATTCATATATTGTTTCATTCATCCTATACTCAACTCTTCAGATAGAGGGAGACATGCATTTTTTCTTAGCTATTGTCCTGAGCTGTCCTTGGTCATTAGTAATTACACAGGTCTTAATTTCACTTTTTTGGGGGTTATTATATCCATTAATATTGTTATCACAAACATTGTTTTCCTGATTCTGCTTACTTCATTCTGCATCAGTTCATGTTTTCAAGTGCTTTTCTGAATTCTTCATAGTTATCTTTTCTACAGCATAGTCATGTTCCATTACATTTGTATAATACATTTTGTTTAGTCAAATAAAGTATATCTATTTTATTCGCACAAAAAGTAAAACTATTTTTTTTAAACAAAGTGATAATTCATAACAAATTCCAGCCAAAATAGAGACTTTCTATAAATGTCACCAGTACAAAGCTTGGTACCCAGAACACTAGGAAAGTCATTTAGCCTTTTGAGATCCTACTTTTTTGCATATGCAAAATGAGCAATTAAATTAAAAAGTTCTTCCAAGATCCTTCCAGTTCTAAATTTGATGATTCCAGATCTCACAGACTCGTAAACTGAATCTTACTTAAGTAGTATTTAGTCCAACCCCTTCATTTTACAGAGGAGGAAACATTTCTAGAGAGGCCAAATAATTGATCCCAAGGAATCACAGCTATTTAGCAGCAGAATTATGATAGAACTAGAATTTTCTGCTTCCACTTCCAAGGCTCTTTCTTTCAGATCATACACCACTTGCAGATTGCTCAAAATAAGTATCCCAGATAGTAGATTAAATATATAGCAGTAGTAGTTTCTATATAATGCTTTAATGTTTTGCAAAATGCTTTCTATTCCTCACAGCAATCTTATGATGGGACATGGTTTGCAGATGATGTCACTGGGGCCTTGAGTGGTTATGTGTTTTGCTTAAGGGAATGCAGCTAGAAGGTGACAGAACCTATGAGTTTTGATCATAGGTTCAAGTTTCTATCTGCTCTAAGAGCAGTGTTGCCTGGAAAAAAAAATTTCTGATCTTAAGAAAAAATGGATCAGCAATGCTCATAATTCTAAATGTCCTTAAATAGTCCCTCTTTTTTTTTTTAAGTGTTTAGGCTTATGAGTTAAATAGCAAAATCATCTGAACATATTATCCTAGAGTTAGAGCTGGAATACACTAGAGGTGATTTAGTCTAACCCTCTAATTTTTCAGATACGATAACTGAAGCACAGAGATTGACTCCATTAAATTTTGATAACTATTAATGTTACTGGAGATTGCCTTTTGGAGTTGTTAAAAAAAAAGGGGGGGGAGTCCTAATGGTGGTAGGAAGGTGGTACTTTCCATTGAAGAAAGATAGATGACATTTGAACTTTCTCTTTCTAGGCTTAGTCACAGGAAATTTTAATTGAGAGCCTTTGACTGAGACAAGTGATTCTGTTAATCCAAAGAGAAGGACCTACCAGAATTCATTTTAGTTTCTTGTGCTATGCATTTCTTTTTAATAGTCTTTTCCTTTGTCACAGAAATATTCTGTAACATTTCTACACATGATAAAGAGTTTTGGTTCATCTCAGGAGCAAAGTTTGCTTGGTAAATGATTCTTACTTGCATCTGACCAATGTCCATCACCTTTCATGTCTTAACGATGATGTAAGGAAACCAGAAAAATTGAGCATGTGGTGGTAAGGCTCTGAATCAAGCCAGACCAATCCTCAGAGTCTTTTTAGTTTGGTTAAGTCAACTATTCCTTGTGATTTCCTTGAATAATCTTTGAAAATCCATGATTTAACCTTATCATGATATGAAATTACATTAGGACATAATAAAACTACCATCTTCACTTCAAGTGACTGTTAAATAGCAGAAAAAGCCTTGGATTTAGAAGCCCAGGACCAAGGTTGGCTTTGTTATTGTTTGTGTGACTGGCCAAATTGGATAATTTCTTTGGGCCTCTGTGCGTTTTGGACCCTGTGTTATGACATGCCCAAGGTTGAGATAGTAAAAGTCAGAACCATATCTTCTGACCTCAAATTGAGTCATCTCTCCACTATAGCACAATTGCCTCTTTGAGAATGAAAGTGATAATTCTTCCCTTGCCCCATTGCCTTGTTTCTACCTAATTTTTTGTTTTTGTTTTTGTTTTAACATATATGCTCTCTCTCCTTTTAGAATGTAAGATGTCAGGGCAGGGACAGTTTCAGTTTTCTAGTTATATTCCCAAGCACACTAAAGATGCTAAATAAATACTTGGTTGACTGCCTGGAGATCTAATTTGATAACTTTTAGCTGTCATGCCAGTTGTGTATTTTTACTTGTTTAAAAGTTACTTTGTCTGTCTCAAACCAGTTCCAATTGTTCACTGAAGAAAACCATGTGCACCCAGAGAGAGGGAAATGAAATATGGACCAAAACGTAACATTTTCATGATCTCTATTGACATTTGCTTGCATTGTGTTGCCTTTCTCTGATTCTTTTTTTTTTTCCTTGTAGATAGGATTTTTCTTGCATAACTTCTCAAGCATTTCAACATTATTAACATGTGGTGGACTTCCTGCCATCTAGGGGAGGGGAGGGGACTGAGGGTAAAATTTGTAATGGAAAGCTTTGTAAAGATCAATGTTGGGGAACTACCCATACATATGTTATACAAACAAAAAGCTTTAATAAAAAAAAAATTTAAAAAAAAAGTTACTTTGTCCCTGGCACTCACTGCATACTCACCAAGTATAAATGGATGATGACAAGTTTTGAATATTTGTTTTCATATAGAAATCTGACAAATAACAGGCTAGTTTCTTTCTGCAGGCTTTGTCCAGAGAATGAAGAATGGCAGATAGCTCTCTCAGATGGCCTCATCAGTGACCAGGGGGAGTAGATGTTATTTGCATAGGAAGTTCATTTGATTCCAAGAACTGCCAATTCCTTGGAAGAATCTGGTTCATTAAAGATAGTTAAGTGTACATGTGCATATACATGCATGTTGAATTCTGTACCACACAAGACTGTAAATAAACTGCAGTATTCTTAAATATTTTACAAGGCAAAAATTACATCATGATCTCCATAACCCTTTATTCAGTTGGATACATTATCTGGTTTGAGATAACTAAAATTTCCTTTCAAGGTTTTGTTGAGAAGAATCAAGGTGATGTCTTTTAGCAAATCTATATTTTTCAGGAAATAACATTGGACCAAACACTCTAAAAAACTTGATCAGGTTGTCCAGTAGGTCTATGTGGGGATTGGGGAGGGGGATGGAGAGGTTTGGAAGCTTCAGGTTTGTTATTTAGTCAATATGTAGTCATGGAAGTGCCTTTTGGTTTTGTGTTCCAGGAATTCTGTATCGAAAGTCCTGTGCATCATCTGCTGCCTGTCTCATTGCCTCAGCTGGATACCAATCCTTCTGCTCCCCAGGGAAATTGAACTCAGTCTGCATCAGCTGCTGTAAATCCTCACTCTGCAATGGGCCCCGGCCCAAGAAAAGGGGTAGCTCGGCAGCAATGCCAAGGGCAGGGCTCCCCACCACCCTTCTTCTCTTGAAACTGGCCTTCTTCTCAGTGCACTGCTGAAATAGAAGGATGCTTCCCCCCAACTCCCACCCTTGTTCTTTTGGCTCTCTGTCCTCCCTCAATTCCCTTGGTTATCTTCTGAAGCAACACATAGAGCAGGACCTCGATGTTCTTTTTTTTTTTTCCTTTTTGCTTCCTTAATGAAAGAGCTCAGTGTAAAAAAAGAAAGGAAAAAAAATCCCAGAAAGAAACATTTTTGTAACCTATGACTGAATCTTCAATGTGCCCTTAAAAGCAGATGTTGGGAGGCAGGGGGAGGGAGGTAGGAAACAAGGGATTGGAAATCAGATGTTCCATTTGTGATACTAGAAACCAGGTCTACTTTTTTCAAAATCAACACTGACATCCAGGTGGATAGCTGTATTTTAAGTCTCCAACTTTCTTTCTAAAGTGTTTTTGTTCTGTTTTAAGGTGTTGTGGGCATGGGAGAGGGTCACTCAGTAACGATTGCCTTATTTGGAATTCATACTTCATTTTCCCTCAGATTGTTCTCCGTACCTACATGGGGCTCTGGAGCAACCTCCAACGGTTTGCTTTCTGAATTGGGTTCTAGTGATTCCAAACCCAGTTGCTGAGAACTAGAGTCAGGCTCGGTTTCACTCTGAAAAGTTTTTAAGCAAACCTTCTTAGTTCTCCTTGCAGAGGCATTGCGCCATGATGAAAGGAAGATCAATGGGCGGGTAGAATGGCCACTGCTGGTTGTAGAATTCAGATGGGCCCGGAGCAGTTTCTCTTTGTTGGCGTGCTCAAGAGTCAAGCGACAGCAGAGAACTTGACTGAAGACTCTGCGGAACTGCCGAGATGAGATGTTGTATAGGAGCGGATTGATGACAGAACTGAGGTAAAAGAAGGTATCGGCAAAGGGAAGGAGAATCATGTATGCCCTGAAATAGGAGTGAGTCCAATCCTGCTTTGGCTTTGCAGCAGCCATGAGCCTTCGAATCTGGTTTGGCATCCAGCATACTGCTAGAGTCACAACAATCAGTCCTGAGTGTGCAAAGGAAGAGAGAAAAAACAGCATGTGAAAAAAAATCATAAAATATTTAGTCTCTCAGTTCTGCATTTATCAGTTAGGAAATGGTACGAATTTTTCAATATTTTCCTTGACAGATTTTTCTGCAGTGAGCAACAAAATAAATAAATAAATAATTGACACTATTTCAAGGCCAGAGAAGTTGAGCTATATTAAAAATCATTAAATGTATAGGTGGGGGTTATTTATACCTGTTGATATTTGTTCATTTTAAAATGGTTTCATTGATATTTATATCCTTGGAAAACATTTTATGTGGTCTGTGATTTTGGTTTGTTATTTACCTTCCTTTAAAAAAAAATATAGCCATATTAGATTCGGCAATGTCTGTAAAAGACTAGACTTTGTATTTTACAAGATGTAGAGTTGACATTATTTTTGGCAATCTTCCTCTTAGAATATTTTTAAGTCAAATAGAAATATATATATATGCATATATACCCCTTTGATGGGAATTGACATATACTTATGTTGAATTCTTATTAAATTAAAGTAGAATTAGATTTTTGAATGGCTTATGTCACTAAGATCTCCAAATGAGTATATAGGTGCCATTGAGTGCTTGATACTCACCATCCTCATAATTGACATTTTATGGCACATTTTGTGTTTTCCTAGCACTTTCTCATTATCTTCTTTTCCCTAGAAGAGGATTTGTTTTAATGGATAAATCTAAAATCAGTTTCACTTAGCTTAGGACTAGAGTCCTTCATAGGTCTTTAACTACCCATCCATTGTTCATCTTTTCAATTCTATTGTTCTATAATCTAGAAAAATAATGGACTCCCAAGGAGGAGAATGTTCACATACTTATTTATAAATTACAATGCACCCTGTGGTATAATCCAAAGCTGTATTTACATCTATACATTCACATATACTCTCAGGGCCTTTATGTATATGATCATTGAAAGTTATGCTACTTTGATGGAACATGAGAAGGGACATGCAATGTATTTAACAACAAATGTTTTGACTGTTTGTCTAAATTAGAAACAAAGGCAAAACTGAAGGCTATCTATCTGCATCCTGGTCCTTTCTGCTCTTGAAGAGACATTTAGCCATATGGATAAGAATTCACATTGCTTTAATACTTAAAAGTGTTCAAAATGTTTTCCTTATGAAATTATAGTGGAGTCCTAAAGTCAACTCCTATTTTATTGCTTTCAAATATACCAAAATCTACTAATGCAGATAGGGAAAAACTGTGGGCAATGGTCTCTGATATAAAAAGTACTCCAAGAGAAGTGAACATGTTTACTAAAACCAGAATTGGCAGTCCCACTTAGATTTGTCTCATTCTCTCTTTTTGCTCAGTGGTAGGTTCTCAGCAGTGATTTTAAAATAGCACTGCTCACCCAATGGCCAATTTTTAGAGAGTAAGTGAATTCAGTTAGGAAAAAACATGTCAGTAATGACTTTATTCCACAGGTTTCCTGATCGTTTTGTGACAATTTAAATTTTTAACAGATTCTGATGTCAGGATTTATTTCCAGTGAGGTGATACAGTGGATGGAGCATCAGGCCTGGGCTCAGGAAGGCCTGAGTTCAAATCTAGTCTCAGACTCTTACTAGCTATGTGACCCTAGGCAAGTCACTTAACCTTTTTACCATTAATTTTGTCATCTATAACATGAGGATAATAGCACCTACCTCAGAATGTTGTGAAGATTAAAAAGATAATTGTCAAGTCTTTACAGAGTGCCTGGCACATAGTAAGTGCTATATAAATGTTAACTATTATTATAATTTCTTCTCTACATGAGAGATGCTCCTCCCAAAAAACACTCAGTAATTCTAAATATAAAACCAGAAAATGTAATTAAACTGTAATATGTATTATTTTTTTAAAAGGAAGAAATCACTCTGAATTGAATAGTAATTATCCAATTACAGATAATGGACTGAAAAAAAATCACTTTTTTTTGACTATAGAGAAATTACTTAGAAATAAAAGGCACATTTTGAGAAGCATTGGGGTTTTATGTATTCTGCTTATCTTTCAGTTTCTATAAAGTTTCTGTTTCTATCTCAACAACACTACCTGAAAGGTTCAGCTAATTAACTATGAGGAGGCTTGCCTTCTTGAAGTAGAAAAAGTAGGTTCTTTCCCCTGAATTTCAAGTCCCAAACACAACCATCTTTATCTGATAATTGATTTTTCAGAATATTAAAAATTGAACACATTGGTTTTGTATGTTGTGCTACATTGAGGGTAGTTGTAAAACCTAGGAAATCCAAGGGCAGGGATGAGAGCAGCAAGGAAAAGGAGCTCTGAGACTAGAGGGAAAAAAAACATAGTTGTGGGGCAAGATCATAAAATGGAGAAAGTTATTTTATTTCAGTATTAACTACTCCTTCCCATTCTCTTGGATTTTTTACAAGGCTCTTTTTAAATGGGCATAGTTATTGTCTTTCACCACTCTACAATCAAAGACCAGTTTTTAAGATGGGCTTCTAGCATTTGAGCTTCTTCCCTCTATACCATTTACAAGCTCAGACTTCCACCATCACACCCTTATCCTTGGCCATACAAAGAATATGTGGTGCTAATTGTTAGCTATACAGACATTATCAGAAAAGATGTTGGGATCAGTCATTTAAGCTCTTGGGCTCTCTCTCTTTATCTCTAAAAGGAAGACACTAAATGACTTCTAATATCCTTTGTAGCTCTCAATCCTATGATCCTCTGACCAGAAGACCTAAAGAAGCTCCTTCCATAGTCTTTCCACCTCTAATTCTTGTAGCGCTTGACTTTACTCTGTAGGACTTGGCATTGGAAAGATGAGTTTATCCAACATTTTCATCTGAAGATATATTAGATGACCCTAGATCCCACATCAGAGGCCAAAACACATAAGCACAAGATTTGGGTTATACTGTTTCCTATTCTTATAAAACCCTTGCTATGTCAAAAGAAACTATCTGCATTTGAACCACTTGGCAAAGAGCTAATTACCTTCTTGTCCCCTGAGAGTGGAAGGGATAAATTAATAACTTCACTTGTGTTTTCAAAAGTAATTTTTTTTCAAGGAAAGCTAAGCATTAAGTATACAGGTGTATTCCATGACAAATATGAGATATTCCCTTGGGCGTTGTGATGAAGGTTAGTTTTTCAGGGAGAAACCTAACTTGACTCCCTTTATGAAGGATTTGTCATTTTTATATAGACAAGTAATTTTTTGGTTTTATGCATTGAAACAATAGGCATTATTTTCTGTTGTTCATTTTTATGAATGAGTACCATGGCCATAGCCAGATCTTAGTTACTGTGCAGCTCCACAGTAAAGCTGTATAGTCTTGTTCATGCTTTAATATAGCATATTAAAAGATTTTGGTAGATTTGTGTTGCAATGCAATTAATTTAGACTTGTATATTATCTTGGAAAATCTATTAAGTGTTGGTCTATGCCAGATAATGTGTAAAATACACTCAACTTTAGAGTGAACTTGAATGAAGATCAGTGAGTCAAACTCACTCATGGAAAATGAAAATTATTCCAACGTAAATCATCGATAAATGGGTTTTGTATTCCAAATAACCATGTATTCTGGGTTAAGAAAAACCTTTGTATCTTAGCTGTTTATCTGCATTAATTACTTTCATTTCTCCATCCTTCATCAGCACGTTAAATGATAAGGGCTATTAGAGGATGAGACAGATTTACTCTCAATGGAATAATGTTTAAAAAACAGAAGTAAAACAGATGTCTACCAACTAACTCCAATGAAATTTGAAATTTCAACATTAGAATCTATCTGCTTGGTTTAATCTTCAAAAGTACATTAAGCTATGCAATCTGACACTTGGTGACATTGACATATATCTCACTCTGTGCTTGGGTTTTTTTCTCCCACCCTTTAAGTGGGGATAAGTAGTTTCCTTTCATTCACCTCAGAATGAAAAATGGTGGAATGGTAAATGAACTTTAGAGAGTCTAATCTTACTCCTAAATTTGTAAATGAAAAAAGTGAGGCCCACAAAGGTGACATAAGTCACAGACTTAGCTGGTGGCAGAATCAGTCATAGACCTCACATCTCTTGACTCTCATAAATTCATTGGTAATTCCATTAAATGATGTTATCCCTAGTCTCAGATTGACAGAAAGTATCAGGACTGTCCCATTACCCTTCTTAATTCCTTTTGGCAATAGAGACAATAATTTCCAATCTTCCCTTCCTTAAAGTTTCTTTCTTTTTTTTTTTTTTCTTTTGCTGAGGCAATTGGGGTTACATGACTTGGCCAGGGCCACACAGCTAGGAAATGTCTGAGATCACATTTGAACTCAGGTCCTCCTGATTTCAGGGCTGGTACTCTATCCACTGCGCCACCTAGCTACCCCCCTTCTTTAAAGTTTCAATCAATGTAGACTTGAGAAAACATTTTGCATTGAAGGAGTGAATTACTGATGTCATCCCAATATTTTTTAATAATCAGTTTTATTGAGGGTTTTATATGCACATAATGGCTTGGACCACTTCAGTTGCAACATGCTGTATAAAAACAAAGTACATATATGTTTTTTCAGAAGACTTGCAAAAACTAAGTCATATTTGGGTTACTGACATCTAAGGAGATAGCTCCCAATCAAATTTTACACTGATGACCTAAAAAGACTTGGCAGTTCCATGATTTCTTTCTTACAAAAAAAAAAAATCCACTCTTTAGAACTTAAAAGCCTCCAAGGTATTGCTATTCAAATGTTATCATAAAGAGTTGGGTTTGTGAAAACTCAAAGAGAATTATTGTTGATAGGGAAAATAGGTGAAGAAGAGGAGATATACTATTTATTCTAATGCTAACTCAAAAAATGATTTATTTTTAACTTCTTCCTGCTCTGGGCACAAAATATTAGAATTTCTCCTCAATCCTGATCACCTATCCTGGGAGTTAGCCTTAAAAAGATTTATAAAGAGTAATAAAGAGCAGAAGGTACATTGATTATGGCTATTGTTAAGCAAAAGTTAGCAGGGTTAGGATTGCAAAAGCTTCATACTTTTAAAATTAATCTCTCTAGATTATCCTACCAATTCTTGATAAAGAATCGGGGAACCAGTCCTGCTGTGAAAACCAACACAAACACTGATTGAGAAATTGGAGGATATAAGTATTAAAATATACAACTTTGGTTGGATTTTTTTCCCCTGGAAATTGAATTAACTTGCAAATGGAAGAATGAGCAATAGAACACTTGCTTATCAACTGATATTTAAAGAAAAGATGTCAGGGAAAACCAAGCATATATTTAAGTCAGGAGTCAAAAAGAGAAAAAAAAAATGTTTTCAATAAACTGTGTTGGCTCTTTCCCAATTTCTCTTTTTGTTTTAATTTCACTGATATTGCCTCATTTGAAGGATTGTATTCTGTTACAAGGTGAACAAGGAAATAAGTATTAATAGAATTTCTAACTATCCAAACTTTTTAAAAAGTCCACACTGCCATAGTTTATTAGAAAATGCTTTACTTTTTTTTTTCTGGTCACCATCTTTTTCCTTTTTCTTTCAGTGTATCACAAACCAATTTTTATAGCCAAAGCCAACATTAACTAAATTTCCTAAAGTTCTCCAGCTCTCATGTGGCCCTGCTGTTTAACCTATTGATGCACTCTAAAAAACTCTTGAGGATTGTCATTCATCTTGAAGCTGAACCCTTAACATTTCCAGGCTTTTCTAGTCCAAACTGTAGCTGAAGTCTGTTATTCTCTTCCACAATTAGAATATTTGTTCCTTTAGAGCAAGGAATGTCTTGCTTTATCTATTTGTATCCCTGATTAACATAGTGCTTGATATATAGGAAATAATTAATGTTTCCATATTTATTACACTTCTTGCCCTTCTTTTCTCTCTCTATTCTTTTATTTTTATTACTAGACTTTTTCTTGTAAGTCTTCCCTTTTTTCTTTTGTAAAAAATTCTCTCCCTTTTCTTCCACTATTCTTCTTTCTGTTCCCTCATTCTTTTTCCTCTGTTCCATTTTTTTTCTATGAATTTTGCCAAAATAACCATGAACCAAGCAGTGTACAACAAGGTCTACATTGCCAACCCACCCACTGTTTGCTTGGATGGGCTTAAGAAGATAATTAGATCAGCTGCAGGCAAGTTTCTTAATAGCTAACAGGTGGCCAGCTATCTTAATGGGTACATTAGCGCCAATTTTGCCAAAAAAAAAAACCCTTGTGGGAGTGTTAGAAACAAAACTCTTTGGATACTGAAGATACAGGTGTACCCTATACAATAAGAGTTCAGATGCCATTGTCCCCTGCTTCTCTTTTCTGGGCTTCAGAAATGATAAATAGGGTAGTGCTTTTGGGGGATGGGGAAAAGACATGATAATCATCCTCTCTTAGCTCAGTCACAACTGTTTAAATAAACCTGTACCTGTTTTTCTATTAAAAGAGGGGGAGAGGGAGAGGAGAAGCTATGTCAGTATACTTTCATTTCAATTTTGAAACTCACCAAATGGAGCTCAGACCCATAGCTTTAAAAAAAAAATGTTAATCACTGGATGGTTTCTTCTGTCCATGGAGACAAACTGTATGATGATCAGTCCTGACGACAGCTGTTTGGTCTGGCTCAGTTAGGGGTTCCATTACCAACATGGTGCCACTTATATTTCGATCAGAAGTAAAGAGGAGGTCAGAGTCCATACAGTAAATATTAGTTCCACCTTATTCTACTTCATCTCTATCTGCAAGCTTCCATTCGAGGAAAGACTATATAATTAGCTAAGATAATATATATTTACAAAATAAGTAACCCTCACTGGGAGCTTTAGGATGCCCCTCTGTACTAGAAGTAGGTGCCATTGGGGGAAATTGCTATTTAGTGCCCTATCATCCCTTTAATCATGCATGGTAAATGATCAATTGAAATCTGTTAAATAAATATTTTTCTATGTGGCTCTCTTGTACATAGCTTAGTGACTTTCTATGCAAGCAATTTATTGTAAAGCACTTGTATAAACTGTCCTGAAATTAAAGTTCTCAAGTGTGGTAGAGTTATAAAAGGCTTCAACTGTTTCTCGGTCTGATAGGTAAAGCCAAATGTTTCTTCAACTGTAACATATCAATGATCCCAATTGAGTAAGGGGAGGAGGTGGAATGGTATCATGCAGCAGTGTTGCCAGAGGCTGTTAATTAATAAACACAACAGCTGGGTACTAATAAATACTATCCCCCAAAGTGGATTAATTCCTATCATCCCAACATTTTATCTCACACTTACAGGCCTTGATTAATAATTGGAATAGGCATTTATAGTTTCTAATTCTATAGTTTCTAATTTGGATTCAGTCAATTTCCACATAAGCTGCAAAGAATTAGGACTATTTTTATTTTTATTTTTATTATTGTTATTATTATTACATGGAAAGAGACCACAGCTTTCATCAAGACCAATCTTTCCTTTTGCAGAAAAGGAAATGGAAATCCAGAGAGGAATAGTGTGCCTAAAAGCACATAGCCAGTTAACACCAGAAAAAAGCCCTTGCTTTGACCAGGCACCTTCTTGCAAAGGAGTGAATTTGTGATTTATTCCCCAAATTTTGCCAAGCAGGAAACCCCCTGAAAACTTTATCCTTTTCCAATCCATGGCATAAGCAAGCCATGTGTACTGAGTACTAAGAGCCTCCAAGGCTGAAGAGACTCAGAAAACTATTGTAGAAGGACTTCCCAGATAAAAAAAGTACTCCTGGAGAGGGAGTAGGGAGAATGCAAGTTAGTGATGAAGGGTGTTGACCACAATCAGCTAGAGTCAAGGGAAAGAGCTAAGATTTACAAAGAAGCTCAGTTAGAAGGGACTTTAGAGATTTTATAACTTAATCTCTTTCACAAATGTGAAATCCAGGCCTAGCAAATTTAAATGATGATGTAGGCTGATGTAAGATTATTCAAATGAGAGCTCATATTAGAACCCTTTTCTGTTTGTCAGTCCTGCATCATCAGGTTAGGTCTGTAAGGGACTTTGGATGTCACCTAATTCAAACCCTTTATTTTTCAGATGAGGAAACGGGCTCAAGATAATACAGGTATTAAGCAGTAAATTTAGAAATAAAGATCAGGTCTTTTGCCTCCAAACCCAGTATAATCTCTACTACATATAATACACTATTAGTTTATCTGGCTTGAAGGCTGGACTGGGCCTGTTATACCTAGCAACAATGGTTTTGTGTATCATCATGTAGAATGTACAGCTAGTGGCACAGTGAATAGAGTACTAGGCCTGGATCTGGAAGGCCTGAGTTCAAATTCGACCTTAGACAGTTCTTAGCTGTGTAATCCTGGGCAAGTCACTTAACATACACTCTTTAGCCTTCTCATCTGTAAAATGAGCTGTGGAAAGAAATGGCAAACCATTTCAGTATCTTTGCTGAGAAAACCCTCAAATGAGGTCACAAAGAGTCAGGCACAACTGAAATGGCATCAGTCACGTGGAACACAAACATATCCCACAAAATGTGGAACACAAAACATTATTTAAGGTTCAAGGCTGTAACCATTACCATACCTTCTTTGTATAGGAATTTTGAGGGAAAAGGGCAGAGAAGAAAACTGGAGGAACCAGGTATAAGGAGAGGTGATTTAAATGGCCATATAATCTAAATAAGTCAAGTTTCACTGTTCCTATCAGAAAGAATCCTTCCCAGTCAAAACTATCTTAATAATTTTTTTTATTTTAAAAAATCAGTACACAATAAACACTATGTGTCCCTTATGTTAACTATATAAAAAAAAGTAAAGATAATATATGACATAAAAGAACTTATATTTTCAAATGGGGGAGATGATATGTATTCTTTATAAGATACATATAAAGTAGATATAAAGAAACTTTAATGGAATAGCATAGCAGCAGGAGGGATTGGGAAAGATCTTACAGAAGAATGAAGTCAGAAATTATAAGAAGTGGAGGTAAAGTGCAAAAGCATACTCACCAGGAGGGACAGACTAAAGTTAGGAGACAACATAGAGTATTTTGTATGAAGAAAAGCAAGAAACCCAGTATGGCTGAACTATAGAGTAAAGGAAGGGAGTGTAGGATATGTAAGAAGTCTAAAAAGGTAGAAAGGGGCAAACATGTCAAGAGTTTTCAATGCCCAGAACAGAAGTTTACATTTGATCCTGGAGACAATAAAAAGCCAGTGGAGTATTACTGAGCAGGAGAGTGACAGTCTGTCCAGTGCCCTAGTAAAAATCTCTTTGACAGCTACTTGAAGGATAGATCGAAGTGGAAACATTAGTCTGGAAGAACAATTGATAGTGGTTTAGAAATTAGAAGTAGGGGTGGGATTAGGGTGAAAAATAATGAAATGCTTAAAAGATATCAGTTCAAAATGTCCAATAGGCATTTGGTGATGCAGGATTGATGGAACACAGTATGAAAGACTAGGACTAGATAAATAGATTTCTGAGTAGAGATGATAATTGAACCCAGGACAGTTGTTGCCATAGCCAAAGTAAAAGAATATAGAAAAGACAAGAAGAGAAAGCTTGAGGTATACCTATAGTTAGTAGAAAATCCATCCAAGAATGCTGTGGAGTGGTTGACTGAAAACTAGAAGAAAGCAGTTACAAAAACCTAAGATGGAAAAACTGTCAAATTATGCAAAAGAGAAAAAAAAAAGGTCAAGAAGAATGAAGATAGAGACGGGGGGGGGGAATTGCTTGCCGTGTTCCAAAGTCCATATATTATATATAATTCAAGCGATTTATTCATAGACACACATATCTACCCTTGCTCCTACTTGAAGCTACTTTATACATAGTTCAGACAAAATTTGGTTACCTTGTTCCCTAGTCATCTACAATTTAGAAACAGTAACAATTCCAATTTGCATAGCCTTTTAAAGTTTTAAAGTTAATTTTACTGCTATCTTTTGTTTTTATATCATTTACATTTCCTGATATATCTCTAACCCCTCCAATTGAAAATTTAAAATTATTAACTGCCTATCACTAAATGCCCTGGAGAAAATACAAAGTTAAATCAGACATGGCTCCTATAATCATTAAATAGTGTAGTAAGAAGAATGTTATTAAAATATAAGTAAATATAATTTAAAAAATAGATAATGATAAACATCTAAGTGAGATGCAAAGAAATTTCTGTGCAAGGTATAAGGAAAAATAATACAGTTCTGACTGAAAGGATTAAGGAAGACGGAAGAATGGGGCATTTAAACAAGCTTTTGAAATATGGGCAGAATTTCAACTGACATAGATTTGGAAAGGGAAAAAGCTAAATAGAATAATGTGAGCAAATACATAAGGTATGTGAAGCACTTGATCCCTACAAGGGACATTTAATTTTGACTCAAACACAAAATATGTTGAAGGGAATATTATGAAATAAAGCTGGAAAGGTAGGATGGCCACAGAATGTAAAGAGCCTAGAATGCCAGAACAAGAAGTTTATTTTTATTCCAGTCATAATAGAAAACTAATGAAGATTTTTAGTAGAGGTATGACATGATCTGACATGCATAAAAATGATTAATTTGGTATCTATGTAAAAGATGAGTTGAAAGAAAAAAAATATTAAAAACAAGTAGACCTATTAGGAGGCTTATCAAGGAGGTTAGTGCAAGGATGATGGTATTGAGAACAGAATGGAATGGAATTATGCAGGATTATAGACTTGGTGAATTAATATATGAATTATAAAGTTGGTGATTGAATTGAATTGAGAAGTGAAAGAGAGAAGGGTCAAAGCCAATAATATTCTTTTTAAAGGAAGTATAAGGGGAATGGTTCAAAAAACAGTACATTCAGAGGAAGGAACAAATTTGGTTGGGGGAGGTGGGGAATAAAAGGTTTGTTTTTATTGTTTTGTTTTGTTTTTGTTTTTTTTTAATTAAAGCTTTTTATTTGCAAAACATATGTATGGGTAATTCTTCAACATTGACCCTTACAAAGCTTTCTGTTACAATTTTTCCCCCCTAGTCTCCACCCCTCCCTTAGATAGCAAAAAATCTACTACATATTAATTATGTTAAAATACTTGACAAGTCAAATATATGTATATATATTTCCATATTTATCATTGTCGTGCAAGAAAAATCGTATCTACAAGAAAAAAAAAATTCAGAGAAAGAAAATACAATGCAAGCAAACATCAATAGAGAGCATGAAAATGTTATGTTGTGGTCCATATTTCATATCCCTCTCTCTGGATATATATAGCTTTCTTCACTGAACAATTGGAACTGGTTTGAAACATTTCATTGTTGAAGAGAGCCATGTCCATCAAAATTGATCATCATATAGTCTTGTTGTTGCCATGTGTAATGATCTCCTGGTTCTGCTCATTTAGCTCAGCATCAGTTCATGCAAGTCTCTCCAGGCCTCTCTGAAATCATCTTGCTGGTCGTTTCTCACAGAACAATAATATTCCATGACATTCATATACCATAATTTATTCGGCCATTCTCCAATTGATGGGCATCCATTCATTTTCCAGTTTCTTGCCACTATAAAAAGGGCTGCCACAAACATTCTTGCACATGTGGGGCCCTTTCCTTCCTTTAAGATCTCTTTGGGATACAGGCCTAGTAGAAACACTGCTGGGTCAAAGGATATGTACAATTTGATAACTTTTTGAGCATAGTTCCAAATTGCTCTCCAGAATGGTTGGATCCGTTCACAGTTCCACCAACAATGTATCAATGTCCCAGTTTTCCCACATCCCCTCCAACATTCATCATTATCTTTTCCTGTCATTTTAGCCAATCTGACAGGTATGTAGTGGTATCTCAGAGTTGTCTTAATTTGCATTTCTCTGATCAATAGTGATTTGGAGCACCTTTTCATATGACTAGAAATGGTTTTAATTTCAACATCTGAAAATTGTCTGTTCATATCCTTTGACCATTTATTGATTGGAGAATTGCTTGAATTCTTATAAATATGAGACAATTCTCTATATATTTTAGAAATAAGAAAAGGCTTGATTTTGAACAGAAAAAGTCTAAGGTGCTGGTAGGATATCCAGACAGAGATAGTTGTACCCTTGATAACTAAATATTTAATCAGGATGAATAAAGAGAGTTGTTTGGGAGTTATTTGTAAAGGGGAATTATTTTAAGCCATGGGAGTGAATTCTATTGCTGAGATTGTATTGAGAGAACAGAAGAGAAAGAGGAGGAAGAGAGGAGAAAGAATAGAAAAGGACCAAGGACAGGAACTTGTAGCACATATAATTCAATAGATCTGGCAGAGAATGAGAAATCAGCAGGAAAGTTAGAGACAAACCAAGAGAGGAGATCATATTCAAAAGATGGAGGTGGTTAGTAGTGTCAAATGATGCAAGGAGGTCAGGGGGGATAAGGATTAAAGATGAAGAAATAGCTACAGTGAGTTTATATGATTTACCAAAGATCTCACACATCCTAAGTATAAGATAAAGATCTGTAACCTTGTAGAAAAGTTAGGATTGGAAAGATAAATTGAGAGTCATCTATCAATTTAAGTGAAGAGAGTGAATGATATTGTCATGAGAGAGTGTCTAAAAAGACAATAGAAGGGAGGGCAAAGAAAACATTAAAAAAAATTGTGAAAAGGACAGAGTAAGTTGATCAAAGAGCTATGAGAAAAAAAAAGTCATATTATGGGCATAAAAAGAGCAGAAAGTATTCCCCCCAAAAGGCAGTAATTGACTTTCAGAAGCTACAGTTCATAAAGATACTCCATAAAAATCCCTGAAGTTGCTAGTTGAAAGGGGATTTTTAGAAGAAGTTTCAGAAGGTTGTGGGGAGGTTAGATTACAAGGAGTTGAGTAATGAGTGGCTAATGGGAAAGCAGAAGCAGTAGTTAGATTTTTCAATAACTTTAGGAGTAAAAAAGGAGGAGAAAGAGGAGAGATGGTAGTTCAAAAAGGGATGTTAGGATTTCGGGTTCCTGAGCATCTTGCTATCCCAAACCAGAGAATTCATGATGCACACTACTTGGTGTCTATGAATCAGTTTAGTTCCATTCTGCCTCCTTAGTGTGTCTTAGTTAGACAGAAAGAGAAGAGAAGAGATATTATTAACCCATATTCTTTTTTTATATTTTTTTATTAAAGCTTTTTATTTGTATAACATATGTATGGGTAGTTCCCCAACAATGATCTTTACAGAGCTTTCCATTACAAATTTTACCCCCAGTCCCCTCCCCTCCCCTAGATGGCAGGAAGTCCACTACATGTTAATAATGTTGAAATGCTTGAGAAGTTATGCAAGAAAAATCCTATCTACAAGAAAAAAAAAAAAAAGAATCAGAGAAAGGCAACACAATGCAAGCAAATGTCAATAGAGATCATGAAAAAGTTACATTGTGGTCCATATTTCATTTCCCTCTCTCTGGGTGTATATGGTTTTCTTCAGTGAACAATTGGAACTGGTTTGAGACAATTCTTTGTTGCAGAGAGCCATGTCCATCAGAATTGATCATCATGTAATACTGTTGTTGCTGTGTATGATGATCTCCTGGTTCTGCTCATTTCACTCAGCATCAGTTCATGCAAGTCCCTCATGCAAGCCTCTCTGAAATCATCCTGGTCATTTCTTACAGAGCAATAATATTCCATAATATTCATATACCATAATTTATTCAGCCACTCTCCAATTGATGGGCATCCATTCAGTTTTCAGTTTCTAGCCACTACAAAAAGGGCTGCCACAAACATTCTTGCCCAGGTGGGTCCCTTTCCCTCCTCTAAGATCTCTTTGGGATATAGGCCCAGTAGAAAAACTGCTTTGACAACTTTTTGAGCATAGCTCCAAATTGCTCTCCAGAATGGTTGGATCCGTTCACAGTTCCACCAACAATGTATTAGTGTCCCAGTTTTCCCACATCCCCTCCAACATTCATCGTTATCTTTTTCTGTCATTTTAGCCAATCTGACAGGTGTGTAGTGGTACCTCAGAGTTGTCTTAATTTGCATTTCTCTGATCAATAGTGATTTGGAGCAACTTTTCATATGACTAGAGATGGTTTTAATTTCATCATCTGAAAATTGTCTGTTCATATCCCTTGACCACTTATCTATTGAAGAGTGGCTTGAATTCTTATATATATATGAGACAATTCTCTATATATTTTAGAAATGAGGCCTTTATCAGAACCATTAAATGTAAAGATGATTTCCCAATTTGATGCTTCCCTCCTAATCTTGTCTGCATTTGTTTTGTTTGTACAGAAACTTTTTAACTTAATATAATCAAAATTATCCATCTGGTGTTCAATTAGGAGTTCCAGGTCTTCTTTGGACATAAATTTATTCCATCTCCACAGGTCTGAGAGATAAACTATATTACGCTCCTCTAACTTGCTTACAAAGTCCCTCTTTATATCTAGATCATGAACCTATTTAGATCTTATCTTGGTATGTGGTGTTAGGTATGGGTCAAGCCCTAATTTCTTCCACACTAGTTTTCAATTTTCCCAGCAGTTTTTGACGAATAGTGAGTATTTATCCCAAAAGCTGGGGTCTTTGGGTTTATCGAATACTAGATTGTTAAGGTTATTGCCTAGATAGTCCTGATATTCTATCCTGTGCCACTGATCGACTGCTCTGTTTCTTAGCCAGTACCAAACGGTTTTGATGACTGCTGCTTTATAATATAGTTTTAGATCTGGTACAGCAAGGCCACCTTCATCTGTTTTTTTTTTTTCATTAATCCCCTTGAAATCCTTGACCTTTTGTTCTTCCAAATGAACTTTGCTACTATTTTTTCTAGATCTGTAAAATAATTTCTTGGGAGTTTGATTGGTATGGCACTAAATAAGTAGATTAGTTTGGGTAGTATTGTCATTTTTATTATGTTCGCTCTGCCTACCCATGAGCACTTAATATTTTTCCAATTGATTAGGTCTGATTTTATTTGTGTGGAAAGTGTTTTCTAATTTAGTTCGTATAGTTTCTGACTTTTCCTTGGCAGATAGATTCCCAAATATTTCATCCTATCATCTGCTATTTGGAATGGAATTTCTTTTTGTATCTCTTGCTGCTGAACTTTGTTGGTAATATATAAAAATGCTGATGATTTATGTGGATTAATTTTGAATCCTGCCACTTTGCTAAAGTTGTGAATTGTTTCTAGTAGTTTTTTAGTTGAGTCTCTAGGGTTCTCTAAGTATACCATCATGTCATCTGCAAAGAGTGATAATTTGGTTTCTTTATTACCTACTCTAATTCCTTTTATCTCTTTTTCTTCTCTTATTGCCAAAGCTAACATTTCTAATCAATATTAAATAGTAATGGTGACAATGGGCAGCCTTGTTTCACTCCTGATCTGATTGGGAATGGTTTTAGTTTGTCTCCATTACATATGATGCTTGCTGATGTTAACCCATATTCTTAAACAGGAGTTTCATTCCATGCTGCTACTTTGAAGTTTAAGGAGAAAAACTGTTCTTTTCCAATCCTAACAATGACTCTTCCCATAGCTTTCCTAGATAATTTGAACAACCTTTCCAAAAGAAAATGAGAGATGGAGGGACAATTTGGAACAGAACAAGGAGGGGATCTCTCATAGATCCCAAGACTCAACAGTGCTAGTGTGAATATGGGATGTGCTACTGAGTTGTAGGAGAGAGGAGGCAAGTAAGAATAATTTATTAATCTATATGGGAATGGGGTCAAAGACTCATTTGCTAATATGAGAAGTTTGAATGGCTTCCCTAAGAAATCTACCTTGCTAAGTTCACAAACCTTAATAGATTTGCAAGTATTGGGACTGTTTACAGAATTAAGAATATTGAAGATATAGTTTCATTAATCTATAAGAATGCTTTCAGAAATGTATCTGTGATGAAGTAAGAGAGCTTCTGTCCTGGAAAAGGAAATTCACAAAATTTGATGGAGAGTCAAATTGCAAAAAGCAGCAAACAAACCAAAAGAGAAAGCAGAAGGTGATGAGAGTCATCTTGCTGGAGGAAAAGAGAAGTGCTGAGTTACAGACAGCAGTGGAAGGGAACCAGGCAGAAGTAGAGGAGAGCTGATGGCATGAGATTTGAGTAGCAGGAAATAAGAGCTGTGGAGGAGTATCAATGAGTGAGACAAACACCACTTCATGGGAAATAAGGAAACTGCAGAGGAGAAATGAAGGAGGACAACAGATGGAAATGGCAATAGGGAACATTTAGTTACTGGAAGTGTCTGCTGAGAAGGGCAGAAGGTGAAAGCTGCTGAGAGCAAACAATATGATGAAGGCAGAAAAACCACTTATTGAATGTAAAGTCCTTGGATACATGCTCTATTTTATTTTTATCTTTATGCCTCTAGTGCCTGACACATAGTACTCAATATATCCTTGTTGATTGAATTGTTGTATTGAAAGAAATACAAACTTAGAGGAGCAAAAGCCAATTGCTCCCACTGAGAAGTAATACTAAAGATAGTAGTAATAATAATAATAAGTGTAGATGACATGTCCATAACTCTTTAGAGTTTGGCAAGCATAATATATCCATTATATTATTTGGTAACTACCAAAATGGTGTGAGTATTCAAAGTAAATCTAAGTACTAGGGCACAAACATTATCCAAATCATCAGAGGAGGGCTATTCATCAGAGTTTTATTGTTTCTTTGGAGGAGCTTAAATGCAAGTCCTGTTTCCACTAATCTATGAAGAACACTGATAATTGTTTGTGTAATGAGCAATGTGAACCTCTATGCTTTAAGGAGAGAGCTAGTAACTACCCATGGAGAAGTATCTTACTGAGTTCCGGGTGGGGGGAAATGAGCCCAAAAAGTAAGAGTTCTCTAAACTATATGTGGGTCTTTGTCAAAAAGGAGTTTCCAATACAAGGTTAGAGTGGATTCAACAAATATCTTCCTAACTCCTACCAAGTATAATATACTGTACTAAGCTAAGCAAGTGAGGATACAGGAAATAGAAATGAGATGGTAGAATAAAGCTTTCCCAACACTCCCCATTAACATTTTTTTAAAGCATATTGGTTCAATTTTAAATGGTATAAACTATCAAAAAGTCAGAGTGAGTTATTTTTCCAGCCCAGAACAACTTAAAAGGACAAAAAAGAAAGAAAAGTCTACAGCAAGTAATAAGGTAAGGATAGACCAAAAGCACAATAGTGCATAAGTAATGCCAGCTGTGGGATTGTAGGAATACTCAGTGCCAAGAGGCAATAATGGGATTGAACACTTAGTTAAAAAGAGATTTCAAGGGACTCTTTTTCTAGCATTGGGTACAGAACTGGCACCATATGGCAATTCTACTGCCAGTTACCTAACTCTGGGTCATAGTTCCAGGGTGGACAGGAGAGCTTGTGGTCACAAGAGAGCAGGGGCCATACATGGGTAAAGATCAGAGTACAAACCAGAAGGACAGTGACTATATCTCCCTTATCATTTGAAAACACCAAAAACTTACACATTCCTGGAAATAACTATAAAAATAGCAATTCACAAAAGCCTGAAGCTCAGAATATGTACCACTACTACCCTGCCCCCAGAGGTAAACAGAGGCTAATTCTAATATAAAATTCAAAGGCAAGAAATAATAGTCTGGGGAAAACACCTCTGCAAAAAAAAAAATCATAAAAGGCTATTATATTGACAAGAAAGTTCAAGAAGACAAACAGAAGAAGTGATTAATGTATGAACATCTACAGGCAAAGACTAAAAAGAGAAAATGCAACTTGGACACAAATACAACAAGAATTCTTAGGAAAGCTAAAAAAAAAGATAAAAAGAGCAAAAAAAATTTAATCAAATAAAAACAGTATAGTAAATTTTGGGAAATGAAATGAAAGTAATACAAGAAAAAAGAATTAACAGTTTGGTTTTAAAAGAGACACAAATAGATACTAGAGAAAATTACATCTTAAAAATAGAATGGCCAAATAGTAAAAATTAAAATTAAAAAAAAAAAAGGTACAAAACCTAACTGAAAAAAAATTCCCTAAAAATTACAATTGGTCAAATGAGAGATAATATTCTACAAGACATTAAAAAAATAGTCAAAAGAATGAAAAAATAGAAGACAACATGAAACACTTCACAGGAACTGAGAATACAGAATTAAAATAGGAGAAGAAATTGGAATATTTTTCTCTAGGTTCTCTTTCTCCACCAACTCCACACACACACACACACACACACACACACACACACACACACACCCTCTTAAGAGTTGAAAAAGACATTGTTAAGTTTCCAATACCCCCACCTCAGCATTTCTCAAACTGTGCTTAAGGAATTAAGTGGGTTCCTAGAGGAAATGAATTGTAATGGCAGACAAAAACACCTAACAATGCCATTCATTTTGGGGTTATGTGTCAGTTACATACAATCTCTCAGTTCAGTCAATGTAGAAGATGATTACTGAGATCCAAGATTCTTACTGGTCTAGAATCAAGTACTGAATATACCCAGTAATGTATGACATGGACTTAGTTGCTAGTTTATCTCAGTAGATTGTTATTGTTTTTAACATTTCGATTTGTATTTTTAGGTTTCTCTCTCTTCCTATCCCTGCCCCTCTCTCTGTCTGTCTCTGTCTCTCTCTCCTCCCTCCCTTTCCCTCTTCCTCTCTCTCCCTCCTCTCTCCTCCCTCTCTGTCTCTCTCTCTCTCCCTCTCTCCCCTCCCTCTCTGTCTCTCTCCCCCCTCTCTGTCTCTTTCCCTTCTTCCCTCTTTGTCTCTCTCTCCTTCCCTCCCTCTCTCTCCCCTCCTTCTCTGTCTGTCTCTCTCTCTCTCTTATATACATACACACACACACATGCATGCATGATTCAGGATAGGACTTTACAGCAGTTGGCACCATTAATATATGATATTTTAAAATCCTTTAAATGTATTAAAATACATCATAGAATTTTTCCAAACTTTTCTTAGTGTTCTGCCATAACCAAAAAAAACCAAACCAAAACAAAACAAAACAAAAAACAAACAAACAAAAAAAAAAAAAAAACTTAAAAGACCACTGTCCTACCAGACTCAACATCCCTGACAAGTGACCACCAAGAAGGTTAATACCTCACTACCTCCTAAGGTAATTCATAACATTTTGTGACATATCTATTAGGAAAATTCCTTACTGTGGGCCAAAATGTACCTGCCTAGACCTACAAAGAATTGTTCTAACATTTTGAGCTATGCAAAAATAATTCCATTTCCACTTGACAGTCCTCTTTAAAATGTATGTATTAATATGTATTCTTTTCTTAGCCTTAACAACTAAGTCTAATGGTTCAAGCTCTGGATTCGATAAGCACAAGGTATTTGATGTTCAACTTTTGGAAGATTAGCTTTAGCTTTCTGGGAAGGAAACTCTGTCTACACATCTCAGAAACTATTTTGTACCTTATAGTCTTAGAGATGTGTGGAAGCACTAAAAGTTTAAATGATCTGCCCAGAATCCTAAAGCCAATATGCATTAGAGATAGGCAAGAGTTGAATCTACCTTTCCCTGAGACTGGGTTCAATATCCATTATATAATGAGAAAGAGAAAAAAAATTTGCTTATTGAAAAAAATTCAATTTTTAAAAATACACTGTGACATAAGACCTCAGATTCCAAATTAAGGTAATTAAAATCAAGTAACCTTGATTAATTAAATGGATTAATTTTCACATCCACGCAAAAAAGTATGAGTATCTCAATTATAAAAATAATAATAATAGATATTTCCAACACACATCCATAATAATGGAAGATGCCTTCATAAACGGGGGCTTTTTCAATTTAAAGTAAACACAATAAAGTTTTCTATTACTTTGGGAGAAACCTGATGAAATTCATTGCAGAAGCAAACTAGTTTTGTATTAATGTGTCTCCCTGGCAGAATCATTTTCTACAGAATAGCTGCATTTGATTTATTTTATGAAGAGCAGAGCCCTTTTCTTCATGCCCTAAAGAAGCTCTAGGGAAGAAATATTTTACTATGAAAATTCATTTAAATTCAGAGTTGAAATCAGTTCTTTCCTACTCTACTCCTCTTCTTGAAACATGCAATTTGACTATATTAGAAATTTAGCTCAATTCCATGTTATCTCCTCATCTTATATAAGCCAAGCAGTGAAATTCTCTTAACAATCAATAGATAAACATCACAATGGGAGGCAAAATATGAGATCTGCTGATCAAAGAGATCCCATAGAGGCATAGGAAGACCAGGCTCACCTTGAATTATCAAGAAAACCAACTATCACAGCTGGAGTCAACAAAACTCTTGGGAAAGTTGAAGATTTTTATTTGACTTCTGAAGGATTTTGTACTGAGAAAAATCAAGTAAAGAAAATATCTTCTTTAAAATGTGAAAATGAAACTATTTGGTCATGAAAGGATGAACATGAAAATGATGACTCTGACGGATATTTATTAGGGTTAGGGGAACTTTGATGTGACATTACTGGTGAGGTAAGAAAACTGAAATGGAATCTTTCACAAACTACTGTCTTCCTGTAAGCTTCCCCTTCTGTGCTTTAAAATCCTAACTCATCTTTCCTCAACTTTCTCTTCCTTTATTTCAGTCTGTGATGAAAAGATTGTACTCCTTGCTAAAGTCAACCATCTACTGGTGTCTCCAATGGTTTATCTATCTTATTTTTCCTCTTTTCCCTTTAATTAATATTTTTCTATCTATTGACTCTTTTTCTGTTGTCTAAAACATATTTTAGCCTATTCCATCTTTGATTAATGTTAACATGATCAGCTGTTCCCTTAGTTATCTATTATTTAATATCTCTCCTTGCTTACATTGATTAACATCTTGAAAGAATCATCTAAACTTCCTGCTTTACTTCCTCACCTACTCATTTCTCAAACTCTTGCAATTTATTCTTTCCCAGATGACCAATGACTTCTTACACATTGAGATCTAAGGTTTTATTAGTTCTTTTTTTTTTCTTGACATCCCTCTAAGTTTTTAATGCTACTGACCACCTATCCTTTCTCCTAGCGAACTTTCCTCTTTTTGGTTTTCGTGGCAGTTTTTTCTCCTGCTTCTTTTTCTGTCTAACCACTCTCTTTCTGCATAAATTACTTAGCTTCTTTGAATCTCAGTTTCCTCATCTATAAAATGAGAAGATGTGACTAAATGACTGAAGTCCTTTCTAATTCTAAATCCATGATTCTCCGATTCTCAGTTTCCTTTACTGGATTCACTTCTTGTCCTTAAACCAAGTTTTTTTTTTTTCCCTCAAAATTACATCTAGCAACTCTTTCTTTTTATTTCTATATATTTTCATCAGTTTCCATGACTTCAGGCATATTCCATATAAAGATGATATTGATTTAGTATGAATCTCTCTATTGTCAATTATGAATTATCAGTTGCTTGATGGTTATTTTCTCCTGGATGCCCCTAAACAGTTCAAACTCAATATGTTTAAAATGGAACTCAGTATTTTCCCCTGTGTTCTCTCTAAACTATCCTTTTCCTATAGGAGATTCTCTCAGACTCATAGGCTAGGAGGCATTTTAAAGCTTTCCCTCTCCTTCAATGATCCATATCAAATTAGTTGCTAAGTCTTGTTGATTCTACCTCATAATCCTCTCTAATATCTGACTCTTTTCTCTTTACTCACAATCACTATCCTAGCTCAGGCTCTCATCTCTCATCTATATTATAATTGTCTCCTTATTGTTTTCTAATCTCAGTCTTTCCTTTCTTTAATCCATCTTCACATAGCTGCCAAATAAATCTTCTTGAGGCACAGTACTGATAATATAATTTCCATCAAAAAATTTAGTGAAACACCTGTCAGATTGGCTAAAATGACAGGAAAAGTTAATGATGAATGTTGGAGGGGTTGTGGGAGGGCTGGGACACTGATGCATTGTTGGTGGAGCTGTGAACGGATACAGCCATTCTGGAGAACAATTTGGAGCTATGCTCAAAAAGTTATCAAACTGTGCATACCCTTTGACCCAGCAGCATTTCTATTGGGCTTATATCCCAAAGAAATCATAAAGGAAGGAAAAGGCCCCACATGTGCAAGAATGTTTGTGGCAGCCCTTTTTGTAGTGGCTAGAAACTGGAAATTGAATAGATGCCCTTCAATTGGAGAATGGCTGAATAAATTATGGTATATGAATATTATGGAATATTATTGTTCTGTAAGAAATGACCAGCAAGATGATTTCAGAGAGGCCTGGAGAGACTTACATGAACTGATGCTGAGTGAAATGAGCAGAACCAGGAGATCATTATACATGGCAACAACAGTACTATATGACGATTAATTCTGATGGACATGGCTCTCTTCAACAATGAAATGTTTCAAACCACCTCCAATTGTTCACTGAAGAAAGCCATATACACCCAGAAAGAGGGATATAAAATGTGGACCACAACATAACATTCTCATACTCCTTGATTGATGTTTGCTTACATTGTGTTTCCTTTATCTGATATATCGTTTGTGTAGATAAGATTTTTCTTGCACAACAATGATAAGTTTGGAAATATGTATACATATATTCGATTTGCCAATATTTTAACATAATTAACATGTAGTGGATATCTTGCCATCTAGGGGAGGGGTGGGGAGTTGGGGGGAAAAATTTGTAACGGAAAGCTATGTAAGGGTTATTGTTGAAGAATTACCCACACATATGTTATGCAAATAAAATAAAATAAAAATTAAATTAAATTAAAAAAAAATTAGTGAAACCCCATTGCCCAAAAGGTAAATACAAAGTCCTCTGGCCCACCATGACCTGTCTCCTATTACCCTTTTCTAGTCATTAACAAAGTCTATATTCCAGCCAAATTAAGCCATTGTCTGACCTTGACATGCCATCTCCCAAATCCATGTATTTTACACAGGGGAAAACATATTAGTCCAAAAATCACAGATCCTCATAGAAGGAATCTCAAAGGCCAATCTGCTTGTTTTATGGATGAGGAGATCTAAAGCAATTAGGGATGGGGATCCCATTACCTCTTGAGGCATACAAAATGGATACATTCATAGTTTACAGAATCATAGAAATGGAGACTTCAGAAGTCACTTGGTCCAAACCTTCATTTTATAGATGAAGTAAGTGGGGCTCCAGGAGCTTAAATGCCTTGCCAAGATACCATACAAATATTAAGTATTACAGGTAGGGTTTGAATTCATGTCCTTTGGACCCAGATACTGAGCCTTTCCCACTGTACTATGTTGCCTATCTCTCTTCATATTTTTCATTGACCTCAGGAACTAAGGAAGATAATTCTAATCCTTCTTTTACATGATAACTTTTCAAATCTACAAAATGATGTTCATCTCCTCCTCCATAATCTTCTCTTTTTCAGATGAAACTAAAAATAACAGGTGCTACTAGTATTTAAGTTATGAGTCAATTCCTTAAATGGATCACTTTCTAGCATGGTGTTCAATGTTCTCCCCATCCCTGTCACCCTCATTTAACCACACTCTCATATGCAAATAGCTTTGTCAAAATAGGACTAGGACTGATCCTGATGTTTCTGACAGAGCAGAATAACAAAGGACCACCCATTGCCTATGTCAGACGTTCTACCTCTTTTGATGCAATCTAAGGTTTCACTGACTTTTTTATTTATTATTAGTCAAAAATAGTTTATTAAAGTCAATAATAATTATACTCAACAGGGTGGGGAAAGAGGCCCTGAGGTTTGATGCAATGATTCAATTGTATAAAGTGTAGTGCATCCAATTACTTTTATTTAGTATTTTCCCTCATTTGGAGTATCTCCATCTTCATTCTAGTCCCCTCATCACAACCCCTTTTCCAAATCACCTTCTCATTACTATCAGTCTGAACAATCTTCTCCAATGCCATTAAGCTCAATTTTCTTTGAAAAACCTCCTTTGAACTTTTCCTCCTGGTAGTTTTCTTAGAAGGAAGAAAGGATAGAGAGTGGCTATGTATGAAAGAGAATCTGTAGCCCCTAGCAACTTTGTTATCTCGAACCATAGTAGGCTGGCTAAAGTTAGTTTGAGTCATTGCTTTGCAGGAAGAGTTCATTGAATATTTTTTTCCCAGTAAAATGACAATCTCTTTCCTCCTATTTCCAGATTAGGATACATAAAAATTTCTTTTTTATCTTCAAATGTCTCAAAGCAAAAAATGTGAATATGCAAGAGCACAATGCTCTCCTTTCCTCCCTCCAGAAGCCTTTGGCATTCACTTTTCCCTTTCTAAAATGACAGAATGACTTCATTCTGTGCTTTTATTGCTTGGCTTCCTTAGATCTTCATTATTAAGACACAAATCAAATGTGTTCCTCAACTTCCATTAACATACTCAGGCTGCTTTGGACAAGAATGGTGCAATATGGAAAGGGAGGGGATAACCTTTTTCCTCCTCCAGGTATGGAAAATTTCTTGCTTTCAAATATGTTCCTAAACATTCCAAGCTGTAGGAGAGAAAATAAAATTCATTTCCAGGGGAGATTCAATTGCATTTTGACAAACAAAAAAAGGTATAGGAAGGATTATAAGGAAATTGATCAAATGAACATATAGGGTGTAAAGGCTTTGGTTAGAACTTTTTTTTTTTTTTTTTGCTTTTTGCTGAGGCAATTGAAGTTAAGTGACTTGCCCAGGATCACACAGCTAGGGAATGTTAAGTGTCTGAGACAAATTTGAACTCAGGTCCTCCTGACTTCAGGGCTGGTGCTCTGTCCACTGCGCCACCTAGCTGCCCCTAGATTTGATTATCCATACCTCATAAAGAGTAGGAAAGCACTCATTGACTGACTGAATGAATGCCAGTGATGGGAATGGATATAACTTATGTTTCTTGAAAAGCTCTATTTGGTGCTGATTAGTCAAATGCCAAGCCTCCTGGTCTATTTTTATACTTAAAAGAGATTTTCCTTCTTTAGCCCTCTCCACCCAGTGCTTCAGTTGCTACTCCCAGTTGGACATATTTCTTTGCTAGATTCTTTGCTAGCTCTTAACTTTTTGTCAGATGAGAATCTTTCAATGAAAAGTGGTGATTCAGTGTATATTATTTTCACTGATTTTTTTTTTTTGCTTTTTCTGAGTCAATTGGGGTTAAGTGACTTGCCTAGGGTCACACAGCTAGGACGTGTCTGAGACCAAATTTGAACTCAGGTCCTCCTGACTTCAGGGCTGGTGCTCTAACCACTGCGCCACCTAGCTGCCCCTTCACTGATTTTCTTAAGAGAGAAAATGACACATCAGAAAAAATGCTTGATTTTTTCAGAGTTCAAAAATTGACTATGCTTCCTGTGTGATCTTGAGTAAGTCAATCTAGTTTAGCCATTGACCCCTATTGGGGGAGTATCTGGGATAAGCTAAATCATCTCCTTGTCATACAAATACCAGGCTCTGCTCTAGACTTAGGTGGTCAAGGATAAACTTCCATACTGGGCTAAGTAATTTTGTCCCTCTTCACTAGACTTCTGAGACTTTAGAACTGGTATAGGCCATAGCATGCTTCCTCAATAGACTTCCCAACTGGAAAATGAGGCTAGAGTCATAATAGCATCATGCTTGCCCACTTCACAGCAATACAAGTTGGACAGTTGAGGATTTACACAAATCATCAGCTTTGAAACTTCTTTTCACCTGCCTTCATTCTTACTAATATCTCTGTTACTTTACTCAGACTTATTCCTCAAAGGCAAGTATATTCCCCTATTCCCCCAATCCATGTGATACTAAAAGCCCAGTTATGGCAGAAAAATCTTCACTCCCCAAAGCCCAGTTCTTTTCTCTCTCTTCTCATTCTCTTCAATGTCCCCCTCTAGATCTGATCTCACCTTTCATTGTACTCTCTGGAATGCCTTCTCCATAATTAACACAATTGTTTTACAAAGTTGCATTCATGTAAACTGTCTTTCTTTCCCATTTCTTCCAGCTTTTGGAATTCACTGAGACCTGTACCTGCTGATTACATTTCTTCCATTGCTACTCACCATAGTAGTATTGGCACTTTCAGTCAGATCTTCAACTCTTTAGATTTTATGGTAGAATCAGAGGAAAGGGCAATGAAACAAGCATTTATTAACTGCTGACTATGTGCCAGACACTGTGCTCAATGCTTTTCATATGATGTGTCATAATCTCAGGAGGTAATCTTTATTTTACAACTGGAGAAACTGAGGCAGACAGCCATTAAGTGACTTGCTCAGGATCACAGCCAGAAAATGTCTGAGAATATATTTGAATTCAAGTCTTCCTTACTCTGGACTCAGCACTCCAGTTGTTGTACCTCATTGCCTTGGGACCCTTCTTGCTCCCCATTGTCATTTACAAACTTTCCCTTCACAATCATCACTTATCTACTTTTCCTTCTTTGAGGTTCATCCAAGTTTATCACCTAATTTAAATCCTGCTGGTTGTTATCTACTGATTTCCAAGATATTTCCTTCTTCTTCTTAATGAGTCCAGTGTCTAGTTCATAATCTTTCTCTTCATTCCAACTCCTTCCCTCATTATAGAGAACTTCAACATATTAATACATATTAATGTTCTTTTAAGTCCCTCAATATACTCAATTCCCAAAATCTTTTTTTACCATTCCAGTTTAGCTGTACACAAAGATGGTCATGGCCTTCATTACCATCACCTATAACTTTACTAATTTTCTGTTTAAAAACTCAGGTTTTTTTTTAATCTGATTATAATCTAACTTCAAATATCTTTCTATGCCTCACTCCTCCTAAATCAGTATTTTTAATCCTTACTATGACTTCCAAATCTCCATCCCTCAATACTATTCTAGGCCTTTAGTCCTTCTCTGGCTATTCTCTCTTGCCTTCTAAATCTTTATCCTTCGATGAACCCATTCAACTCCACACCAACCTCTAAATATGAATCCTTGCTCCCTTATCCTATCACTGACCATCCCTTGCCAAACCCCAAATTTGGATTATGTCAACATCTTCCTATTTCATTTCCTAATTAAGTGCTGTTGTAACTAAAGTAAATCACAAAACTGTGCTGCTTGGAAATATAAGTTTACATTAGTAAATCTCAAATGAGTCCTCAGGTTACCCAGGCAATCCCCCTCCTTAATTGATTTTTTTATTATACTTAATACAATTATTTCACAACTTTTCTAAACTCCACAACCCTTTCTCTGCTGAGGACCTTATAGTATACTTCATTTTTAAAACTGAGGCCATTTGTCCAGACTTGCATCTCCTCCTCCTCATCTTTTTACATTCTCTAACATCACTCCTCCCATTAGTTTCTTTTTCATTCTGGTCATCCTCTGACAGTGAGGTGAAACTTCTTTTTGACCAGGCAGGTACTTCCATTTGTATGCTTGGTCCTATCCCTTCCCCTCTTCTCTAACAGATATCCCCACTCTCTCTCAAATATTCAATCTATCCCCACTATCTCCTCTGTTCCTTACATGTGTACCAAGTTTCCTTCACCCTTAAAAAGTCACTAGATCTGACCATATTCAGCAGATATAATCCTATATTTTTTTCTTCTCCTTTCTCAGGTAAGGTCCTCGAAAAAAATACCCACATTCTATCTGCTTTCCCTTCTCTCTTCTAAACCATCTACAATTTAGCTTCTGATCTCATCACTCACCTAAAAAAATTGTCCAAGATGACTGGCAGATCTAATGTCATCTTTCTGATCCTCATCCTTCTTTCTGCAGTATCTGACACCACTGATGATCTTATCTGCCTGAATACTCATTCTTCTCTGTATTAATGAGTCTCTATTCTTTTTTTGGTTCTCCTCTGACCTGTTACTTTGCAGTTTCTTCTACTGCATAGTCATCCATATTACATATGGTAATCTAGGTATCTCCAAGGCTTGATCCTGAGTCCTACTCTTTTCTTTCTCTATACTTTATCAAATTTTAATCTCATCATCTTCCACGGATTCAATGATCATTTTTATGTAGATGATTCTCAGATCTATTTACTCAGCTGTCTCTCTATTGGATTCCAGTCTCACATCATTAATTGCTTGTTGAACATACTGAATTGAATATTTCGTAGGTATCTCAAACCCAATATGTCCAAAACAGAATTTGTTATCTTTTTCCATATTCTAAACACCCATATTATAGCTGAGGACACTATTAACCTCCTATTCACCAAGCTCATTGTCATCCTCAATTCCTCTTATCCCACATAGTCAATCAGTTGCCAAATCTTGTCATTTCTTTCTCTACAATATCTCACACTTCTTTCTGCAGCATCTATACTTCCCCTTTGAAAGAAATATAGTAACTACCTTAGCTCAGATTCTCATCACCCCTTTACTGGACTATTATAATAGTCTTATTATTAATAGCCTTGGCTAAAGTCTTTCCCCATTCCAGCACAATCTCCATTCAACTGTTAGTGATTCCTAAATCATAGGTCTAACTATGAGAGTCCAATTCTTTTCTGCCACAGAATAAACTGCATTGGTTCCCACTTACCTCCGTAATCAAATATAAAGTCATGTTTAGTATCTAAAACTTTTCACAAACTAATGCCTTTATACTTATTTAATTTTTGAATATTCTGCCTCCCTAAGCACACTCTATAATCCAACCATGCTGGCCTTGTATTTGATATCTCCCATTTCTATGCCCTGGTCCTGGTTCTTCCTAATGCCTTGAATATTCTTCCTCCTGACCTCAGACTTTTCGAATTCTTGACTTCCTTTAAGACCCAGCTCAAGTTCCACCTAACCACAGGAGGCTTTTTTCTGGTTCCCACAACTGCTAGTGCCCTCCCTTCAATAGTTTTTCTATGTCTGAATTATAAATGTTGTCTCCCCATTAGAATCTTATCAGACTAATTGAACAAATCGCTTCACCCTTATTTGCCTATTTTCTCCACCTGTAAAATGGGAATAATACTAATTTCTACCTGATTCAATGTTTGGCACATTGTATATACTAAATAAATGTGTGCTAATTAATTGATTAGTGTAAGATTGCTAGACCCCATGTCTTTATCTGCTAATAGTCATCTAGGTGATGTTGTGGATAAAGTTCTAGGCCTGGACAAAGGAAGATCTGAATTCAAATCTAGCCTCAGACACTTTTAGCTATATAATCATGGGTAAATCATTTAACTTCTGTTTGCTTCAGTTTCTTCATCTATAAAATGGGGCTAATACTAGCATCTATCTCCCAGAGTGGTGGTGAGGAACAAATGAAATAATAACTGCAAAAGATTTAGCACAGTGCTTGAAACTTAGTAAATGCTTTATAATTAGTTATCATAGGCAGATATTACTAATGGGGAGGAGACGAGATCATATATGAAGGCCCTTCCAAAATTTGAACAATTGTTCTAGATATTCAAATACCATAATAGAATGCCTTCTAATATAGAGCCAACACTAGAAAACTGCTATTTTCTCAACTCCCATCTCACCTCCTCCTCCTTCAAAGTGGAAAATGATATGGTAAGAAACAAAGCAATAGGAAACATATCACAATCACCATTAAATGAGCTGATGTTTCTGTTTTTAGGTGCGAGTCAGAGTTCCTTGATGTATTCCCTCCATGGAAGTTCCATTGTATCAGGAGTATAATACAAGATGCTACTAATACAGGATTCTTACTGAGCAGCTTATAGTCAATTAAAGCCACCAATACTCTGGCACTGCTCAATAGCCTGATTTGGTGTGGGGAATCTCTTACTCTCTTGCAATAGCAATCTGACTGGGGAGATGGTAGGGAAGGGTCCAGAGATGCTCTAATGGGTTCCTTCCTTCATTTCTTTTTCAGCCCAGTACATGACTCCTCCAGCACCTCAACAATATTCACAACTCCATAAGGGAGTCTAGGGGTGGAGGATGAAACAGTGTCTATCCAATTCTAGTCTCCAATTCTTGCCTTGAAGAGAGACTCTCTGTGCTTGCTTATGACTTCTAGAGCTACCCTTTAATTTAACATTCTCTCTAAAAGTAATTTAGGAATAGCTATTATGGCTTTGGGGATGGGGTAACAAGAGAATAGTACAGGAGGTTATAGAATAAAAATTAGAGAAAGCCTAGATATGGACACTGGCGGACTCCTCCCTGGTACTAGATATGGGCTCATTCTTTACTCATTGTCCTTTCCCCATCTTCCCCATAATATTAGTATGGATAAAACACAAGGTCAGAGTATGAAGTGGGCCTCTTCTCCCCCAAACTTCCTACTGATCAATTCTTCACTTTGCCCAAAAAGGGGCTGCTCAACAACTCTCAGCCCCACAGGAAGGTAGTTGTGTACTTAACACTTTTGCTCCTTTTCCCCCGCTAGTCATAATAGAAACTTTTCTCAATCTATTGTCACATTTATGATCAAGAAAGCCCTAATTTCTCTGCAATAATCCAAAGTGACAATTGGTGGCAAGGCATACTTTAATGCATTGTAATGCTCCTAAAGCAAAATCTCTAAATTATAATACAGCCTTTGAAATGACTAGTCTGAATGAAATAGAGATTGAAAGACTTGAAAACTAAATGAAAATCTAGCAAATTGATCTAAGCCTGAAATTATGAGGTTCAGTAAGCTTCAGCAATGAAGTCAAGGCTTGAAAACATAATGTCAGAGAGTTAATTTGGTAGCCTGAGCTAAGGTATTTCATCATCAGTCCAGAGATAACTGGACAGTATTCTATATCTCTAGAGTGGGAGGTAAGAAGTCTCAATTCTGGGCAATAGCTTTACTGCTGACTAAATGACCAAGTTGCTTTCTTTCTCTGGGCCCTAAGTTGCTTTATTTGTAAAATGAAAAAGAATCTTTAACATTTCATTGATTCATTCAGATTAGGAGATTTTTTTCCCCCCATGAAAAGATTACCTTGTTATGTAGAAATCTGTTGTCTTCTTGACCAGGAACCAGCCAAGAACTATGGTTCTTCGTTATATTCAGAATTGGGGTGGGAAAGCAAACTTTCCCAAACATACTATGGAAGTATTTCAACATGGTCCTGAAAGCATAGCTTCAAAACCTATCTGGCATCGGCTTCCATTCTGCCATATTTTTTTGTTTTGATGAGAAACCAAGAAGAGACTTTCTTTGGAATCTTTTACTTAGTGAGATAAGGAGTTCTTTTTAAAAAAATATCTTTTTCACTAACTGAGATAAAAAAAAAAAATCAGCTCCAGTCATCAAGCTTTCCCTATTGATTGTTTACTGAAGGATAGGAACATAGATAGAAAAGAGAGAGGGGAGGCATGGGAAGGGATGAAGCAGAGAGAAGATTGTCTTCTTTTTTTGGAGACCATGTGAAATTCCAAATTAACAGGACATGTTCCCATTTCTTACACACTTCCCTTATCCCTGTATCTCAATATGATACTGGGTTATTTTTGTTTTGTTTTTTTCCTCTCTCCTAGCTTAGAAGGTTTCAGTCAAATTGTGAAACACAAGATCCCTTCCAGTACCCATTCCTTTTATCCCTCACTGTAAATAATAGCAACAGCAGTAGCATAGGAAAAAAAATGGCAAAATTAAACTATACGTAGTTTTTAAGGTTTGCAAAGTACTTATCAAATATTATTTCATCTTCACAGCAACCTTTTGAAATAGATTCAATTATTAGATCCATTTTATAGATGAAAGGCTAAGACATTGAGTTGTCTAGAGTCACTCACCTATTAAATATTTGAGACAGAATTTGGAATCAGGTCTTTCTTACTTTTAGTCTAGTAAACTATCCACTGTATGACTTAACTGACGATGAAAATCTTTCTTTCACTTTCCCTTCAAGATGTCTGGTTCCCTATGTTTCCTTACAGACAATCAGAGCTCATTACTATGATAGTCTACCCTTACATTCTCAATAAGCACTGTACTATGCCCTGGATTTACCTCTTTGTTTTCTCTCCTATCAAAGCATGTTTTTGAATGATTATCAGTGGAATGACTTTTTACCAACCAATATGCATTAAGATATTAATGACTCATAACATTTTACTCTTCTATCCCCTCCAGGAGTATTTATATCTTAATGAGTAGTGCTTTCTTTAGCCCAATGGGATGGGGCTGTCGGTCAATGTATCAGGGAGATAAGTTTGGTCAGGCAGCCTTTTGTATTCCTCAAATCATGAAAAACCTATAGTCATCATCAAGACTTAACTCTACTGAAAAGACTATGAATCAGAACTATGAGAAACACTACAAGAAAAAAGGGAACCTTCAACAGAGCTAGTCTAACAAGCAGAATTTTTGTTAAAGAGAGGTCTGATTGCTCCTTCCCAGTAATGACTACATTGGAGCTGCAAACTAGAAATATGGTTTAATTTACTTATTTCTAGGGGGGTGGGTGGAGGTGAGAGAGGGTTTCTAGAGTAGTGATTTACCAGCATTTTTATGGGTATTTTGAATTTCAGGCACTAGAATATTACCATATAACTTGATCTCATTGGCTCATTGATACCTTCATGTGATTCTCCAGACAGCTGATATTACCACACTACAACATTATAAACATGATACCTCCTCCACTGGGATTCGATTATATCAAGTACCATGTCTCAAGACAAGACTGTAATTTTTAGTTGAGAAAGTTAATAAGAACTAATAACTCTGAGAGTTCACATAAAGTCAAAGACAAAGAAGAAAAGGTTTTTAAAGTGAGTCATAAGGAAAGAATAAGAGAGTTACAACCCCAACAGAGAAGATAGGCCATAGGGACATGCTCAAATAATTGCCATCCAACTTCACATTACTGCTTTCAAAATGCACTATATAAAATCATCATTGTTGTTGATGGCAGATCATGAAAAAGAGAAGTGTTTCCCAAACCAGGGAGAGTTTTCACCAGGTTCTTTCAGACTTGATTAAAAGCATGGGGCCTGACAACTTGAAAATGTATCACTCAGTTCTGGAAGAAATGATCTCAACTAGAAAACCAAAGAAGCATGTGCCTAGAAAGTAAGAAATATGTAAGTCTAAGTGAGTTCTCCACATGAAAAGGAACATAATTTGATTCTGAGGAAGGAAAGAAATCGAACGAAGTAACAGAGGATTAGGATGATGTGGTCTTGCTTCTCAGAGAAAGAAAATTATCTGGTCCAAGTATTCTGGGACCATTGGAGCTTAAGATAGTGATTTAGGAAAGTTATAGCAGAGATCTGTAATTCTAGATAAAGTCAGAGAAGATGAAAGCCAGTATATCAACAGGAAGAACTTCAAGAAAAAGAAAAATTCAGAATACCTAAAGACTGTGGGTGTTTTCAGATTTGGAGTTTTAAAAGTAACACTTGTACAAGTTTCTGCCTGAATTGTTCATTTGGATGCCAACAGGACCAGGAAGGTGATTGATGAATATTGGTTGGTGACACTGATGGCATTTTCAGAGATAACTGATCTAATTCAGCAAGCATTCATTATTCCTTACTGTAGGTGTTGCATTAATCTAAGTACTTTTGGGAAATGACAAATGTTGGGGAAAAAAAGAAGGGAAAAGAAAGGGAGAGAAAGGAGAGAGTGAAAGAGAGGGGGAGGGAGAGAGGGAAGGAAGGAGGGGAGGAGGGAAGAAAGGAAGGGAGGGAGGATGGAGAGAGAAAGGAAGAGATGGAAGGAAGGAAGGAAGGAAGAAAAGAAGGAAGGAAGGAAGATAAAGGGGAGGAGGGAGTGAGGAGGGAAGGAGAGAGGGAATGAGTGAGGAGGGAAGGAGGGAATGAGTGAGGAGGGAAGAGGGAGGGAGGAATAAGTCTAAGGCAAGAATTCTTAATCAGAGATCCATGGACAGATTTTCAGTAAGTCCATGTGCATGAATGGAAAAGAATTACATCTTTATTTTCATTCATCTCTTATTGAAATTTATCATTTCCTTCAATTATGAGTTGGCAACTAGCATTATTCTGATGTAACCCAGGGCTCAAGCCTCTTTTACAAGGGAATCTTTTCACTGGAGTATGGTTACTCTGTACTCTGTGTCTGATTATTTGAGTCTCTCTGGGAAAAGCAGGTGGTCCTTCTCTCTTGCTCACCTTCTAGCAGAGGAATTAAAGTTTCCCTTAGAGAAGAGCAGGTCTGGAGGAGACACTAGAGATATTTTTTAATACCTTTTAAGTCAATCCAGATAGACACATATAATCTGCATGGGCAAAACTTATATCCTACACTGAGAAAGGGATCATGGGCCTAACCAGACTATCCATAGACTCTACTGGAAATGACCTGGGCTCATGCTTTGAACCCAGCTTTCTATATTACCTGAGTCCTTGAGCGCTGAGGGCCATGGTCAGTGATGACTTAGAATAAGAGGATTATCAGGGAAGACCTCCCGGATAAAGTAATCTTTATTCCAATTCTAGAAGGAGGCAATGAATTATTGGGCAATAAGTATGATAGTACTTAGAAATTCAGAGCTTTAGACACTTTGCAAGCTCTCTAGAGAATTTCCTGATGGTTGTTCCTGCCAGATTGTGCTTAGAGAAGTTTAATTGAACTCTATTGAAATATGCAAACAGAGATCTGATTCTAACCCACCTTACCCTCCTCCACAGCTATAGTCTTCTATGATGGTTTATATTTTGTCAAATACTTAGAAATAAAGAATAAATCAGGGGACAGATTGCCCCCAATGGGGTTTGATGTAGAGAAGTCCTTTCCCTGAGTTATTCTCAACCAGCTGAACTGGCCCTAAATTTCAGGCTGCCAGGTACTGTTAGAAGTTTGCGACAGACAAAAAAAAAAAAAGCTAAGGGAAGCAGACCTGACAGATTTGGCAGTGACTCTTTTTAGTTTGGAAGAAAATTCTCCACAGGATAATATCATTTAAGGACCAGAAGGGCATCAGTAGCCATCATGTCTAGTTCCCTCAGTTTATAGCTAAGGATCTGAGACCAGATAAGCTCAGTAGCTTGCCCAGAGTCACACAGCTAGACTTCTATGAGGCAAGATTTGAACTAAGGTCTTCCTGAAATCAAGTTGAATGCACCAGATTGTCTCTTATTAGCATGTATCATAGGGCATTGGAAGATCCACGAGCTAGTGTGTGGGGAAAAGTTCTGACGTGTTTGAAGTAGAGGAGCAAATAATTAGCAGAAATATGTTTGAAGAAACTGTAAAAGTGGAGAATCCCTAACCCCTACCCCAACCTCAGCAGCAACTTAGCCCCTAAGGAACCTGTATCAAAGTCTCTTTGCTAATCAGAAGAAAACATACAAATTCTATACCAAGAATTGTCTTGGTGGATGATGGGGTTGGTCTGAGATTCAGCCTTAGGCTCATGCGCTATCTCTTATATATGTTATCTGTGTGTTAACTTCTTAGTACCTCCAGATGACTCATGACTCTTAAGTTACAAACAAGATGATGATCTGCAAAGAAGAAGGAGGTTAGACTTCTCAAGACTTCCAGATTGAAACTTCCTATTCTTATTGTGATGATATATTACTGTGCTGAAAACTCAGGTAGTCACACTGAGATCAAAGTCATGAAACCAAATTCTCTTGAAGAGGGAACAATTCAGTGAATGCAGAAAATGTGTTACTGACAACATTTTCACATGGTATCTATATGGGGACATTTTCAATTGTGTCTGACTCTTCATGAGCTCATTTGGAGTTTTCTTGGCAAAGATATAAGAAATGATTCACCATTTACTTGCCTAGCTCATTTTATAGATGAGCAAACTGAGGCAAACCAGGTTAAGTGACTTGCCCAAGGTCACACAGGCACTAAAAATATGTAAGCCAGATTTTAACTCAGAGGAATCTTCTTCACTCCAGGCATGGATCACTATCTACTGTACCATTTAGCTGTTCCACGAGTGATGCGAGATCTTATATTTTGTTAACTGACCACTTTCACCAGGCCAAGCCAATGCTTGAGAGAACTCAAAGATATGTCCTTTGATGTGCTAAAAATACAAGCCTTAGAGCTGCACACAGTACCCTATCTTCACCTGCCAATTACTGGTCATCTATTCTTTGTTTGAAAACCTTTAATAAAGAGCAGTTCACTCCCTTCCTTCCTCTCTCCCTTCCTTCCTCTCTCCCTTCCTTTCTTCCTTTTCTCCCTCTCTCCCTTCCCTTCCTCCCCTCCCTCCCCTTTTCTTCCTTCCTTCCTTTCTTTCTTCTTTAAAAGTCAATAAGGTTGAGTGATTTATCCAGGGTTACACAGTTAGTAACTGTCTGAGGCCAGATTTGAACTTAGAGATCACTGCCTCCTAATGTAGCCCATTCTACTTTTAGAAAGATATGATTATTAGAAAGTTTTCTCCTTAAATAGAGCCTCAATGTGCTTTTTTATGATTTCCAGCTATTGTACTTATTTCTTCTATATAAAAGCCAAAGAGAACAAATTTAATCTTTGAAATACTTGAAAGTAAACATGTTTCCCTGTATCTTGTATTCCCCAGTGCTTTTTATATAGTATATTCTAAAGATTCTTCATAATCTTGCTCATTTTCCTTTAGATGTTCTGTAGCTCACAAATAAAAATTCCTTGAATCTGAAAAAGACATGTCTTATATTCCTTCTGTATCCCTCACTTGGCCTAGAAAGGTTTTTCATCTGTAACAGTAGCAGATAAGAGCTAACTGATGGCTTCATTAATTGAGTTCATTATGGCCTCTCTTTATCCCAGACAAGGAACAGAATTTATTTTAGGTGTTGGTCATATCTGTTCCCTTCTTCAGACTTAGCTTGGAAAGCACCTGGGGGGTAGCTTGTAAAATGTTAAGTATATACGAACACTTGCATAGGTCTCTCCTCTCTGAAATAAGGTTATGAGGGATCACTGTATTTCCAAGAAATGTTTAATACTCACTTAGTTTCCATAGAAATCTCCATCTGTCATTTAGAATATGTTTTCCCACAAATAATGGGAGCACTTGTCAGAAGCATGGTACATTGGAATGAGTTATAGTTTGAAAAGACAGGAAGACCTGGCTTGAAATCCCAAATCTGTCATTTGCTATCTATTTGACCCTGGGCAAAACATTTCACCTTCCTGGGCCTCAGTTTCCTTATCTATAAAATGAGAATTGTACTAGATGAGCTCTAAGATTCCTTCTAGCTCTAAATACATAATCTAATGCATGCAATTTGGACAAAAAGCTAACCCAGGGAACTCTTCCAATGACATACCTTCACATAAATATGAATGTCAGTGGGTAGAAAATATTTTTAAAATATGAAGTATTATGAAGTGTTTTCAATGAATTGATTTTAATTATATGAGGGTCTGACAATATCTATATCATAACTGCCAAGAACTACAAGATCTCTATTGCATCCATTTACTATGTATTTGAACAAAGGAATTTATTTAAGTACATGTCTATTCACCCAATTACTGAGCCAAAAGTGCTGATGGATGAATATGCAAAAGCAAATTATTGGCCCCACACCCTTCCATTTCATGCATAAATACTTTCAGATCCATATGGAAGTTCCATAAAGTAATAAATGAAGAGGTGAACCTATGTGTACTTGCTCCAAATTTAGTGCCTTTTTTTAATCGCATTTACATACACAAGAACACTATATACACACATATATGTACATACATATAAATTTTATTATGTATATATATGTGTGTGTATTTGTATTTCATTGTGTCACTCCCTATTCAAGAATTTACAATGATTTTATTTTTACCTAAAATTTAACTCAAAAATAATCTAGCATTTATAAGTTCATAATCCAATATAAAGGGTTTTCAATGAAGTCATTTTAACTATGTGAGTCCTAATTATATCTATCTATACTATATTACATATAATTATATCTATACCATAACCATGAGACAATATAAGATAATATCCCTTTACTACTCATTTGAATAAGAACATTTAGGCAAGTAAATAATCTCTGCCCAGATCCCTAAGGAGACAAACTAAATAGTCCCACTTATTGCTTGTATGAGCTCCAGGAAGTCCCTTAACCTCCCCTTTGTCTCAGTTTTCTGTAAAATAAGATGATTGAACTTTTGAGGTCTCTTCTAGTTCTAGCTCTTTGATCTTGCTATAATGGGACCCTTACCCCCTTCATAGATCATCCTTGGTTACTGTTAATTCCAGATGAGCATCCTGAAGCTTGGAGAGCAGAAGGCAGTCTTGGCTTCCAGCCATATATGATTCATCAATGAGAGACTTGAAATGGGAAATGACAAAGAGTTCTCTGGTTAGTTGCTGAGCCTGAAGAGCTGATTACTCAGTAAATATATAAAAGCAAATTACCAGGTCCTCTATCTCTCTCATTTTCAGTGCTGTGAAGGGTGAAGAATCCATTTACTAAGCACCTCCTATACACCAAGCACTGTGCTTGGCAGATTATCTCATTTGATTCTCACAACACCCCTGGGAGATAGGTGCTAAAATTATACCCTTTTTATAGTTGAGGAAACTGAGGTAGACAGAGGTTGAATGACTTGCCCAGAAATACAGAAGTAGTAAAAATGGTACAATGGTACAAATTACTAGCCATTCCCATGTTTTACCTATGCAATCAATACAAATGGAGACAGCTTAATCCAGGACACTTCCTAAAGCAAAATACTGACCTGAAATTTAAAAGAGGGAATATGTGGGCAGCAGTGAATCAGAGCTAGCCAAGATGGACTAGGACCGATTCCATTTAAACAGTTTGTCTGATACCATAAGGTGACCAAGTAAGAAGTCCAATTCAGGGAAGTTGGATAGATTAGAAATTGAGGTGTAACTGAGGTCAAAAAACAGAAGGTCAGAAAGACAGGGAAAGAACTTATCAAAGCCTGATGAGAATGAGGAAGGAAAAAGAAAGGAAAAGAAGAGAATAGAAAAAAAGGAAAATAAAGGGAGAGGGAAAGGAAGATAGAGAAGAGTACAAGAGTAAAAGAAGGAACAGAAACAGTACTTGTGACTCTCATTCTGCTCTCTGGTTTTTTTATCCTGTTTTATGCTGCTTGCCAGGGATAAGTAACCCTGACTACATTAGATATTGTTAATAGCAGAGTGAGAGATATACAGGTAAGTTTTGGGCTCAACATTCAGAGACATAGCTGATGGGTATATCTCACGGGGCAAACCTGAAGTGGCCAGAAAAGCAGAGGCAATCCTCAACAAGCAAAGGAAATTATACACACCCTTCCCCCCTTTTTTAGATCTTCATTCCTTTTGTCTGTATTTGGCATAGCACAAATGTGCTGCCACTAGCCACTGGCTGTCTCTCCTGAGTGGTACAGATCTATTATCTTCTGACATGTGCCTCCCCCTGGCTGAGTTTCAAATCAAAATCTCAGACACCTTTATACAATTTCTGGTGCTGAAAAAAAACTTCCTCTCCAAACACTCCTCCCCTCCTTCATTTTTTTTTTTATTTTTTTTATCAAGAACCATTTGACCCTGAAATGCTCTAGGGTCTCCTAAATACCACTGAGAGATCAATCATGAAAACATAGCTCTGCACTGGGTCTCTCAGTAATGAGTTACCTTGTGCCAGGAAAATGCCATCTCAAGTTTTCATTGATTCAGCCCATTCTCCTCCCAGCTGTCCCACCAAGCTTTGTGACTGGAGTATTGTTTTTCTGAGGCAGAACTGCCCAGTGAGCTAATGGTTTCTTTGAAGGTATGCTGCCCCTCCTCATGATCTTTCCAGGAGCTGGGTATCCCAGAGCAGGCAAAGAATCTAAGAAGTGAATAAATATAAATATGAGTACTGTCGGCTTTCAGTCAGCACATCAGAATATTGAGCTTATACCCTTTTAGCCATAACTTACCCACAGACATCCCACTGGAGAAAGGGAGGTAGTACCACCATAATTTGAATAGTAAACCACAATTTCTGAAATGGTGTGGCTTTTGCTACTAGAGAATCAGAAAAGGCCCAGCTATATACTACATAGGCCAGTGATAAAAGCAGCAGTGGAACTGATACAAGTGACTAGAAACAACAGGGAACTAATGAGGTTTCTACTCAGAACATGGAAAACACTTTCCCAGACAAGGCAGGTTTTCTTATAAGTGGCAACCAAGATTTCTTTTGCTCAAATGATCTGCTGAGTTATTTAGCCATCCTACCCATGGAATTGAGGGGTTATGAAATTCCAAGAATCTTCTGTCTTTTGGTAATTGAAGTAGAGTCTAGATTTTTTTTCTTTGCTCATGTAATTAAAACTTTAAGAATTGAAATCAAAGTGAATAAATGTGTCAATGTCAGTGAATGACTTTTACTTTTGTTTTAAGTGATGGGTATGTCTTCTCAAATCACTGATCTTTCACTGGGAAGAGGAGGAAATGAGGTTTAATTACATAGAACCCTATATCATATTTCCCTTCTCTGGAGATTTCATTATGGGACTGAAACCAGAGAATTGCTTTGCCACCTCTTGCCTTCTCTCCCAGCTATTTCTGGGTTTTAATAATTATTCATTAATTGCACACTATGATAAGATCCTCACTGTTTTGAAACATTTTCCCTCTGGCCTCCACACTATTAAAGACCCTGATTGCCTGCCAAGAGCGTAAAATTAAAAATCAAAGCACTACCTCTGAAAGGTTTAATACATGTTATATTGAAAGAATTTCTGCAGCTTGCAACCATTTCATTGCATCATCGGCTAGCAGGAAGGTATAGCAACATTCTGGATGTGTTTTCCTTTGAAACATGAATCAACAGAACAAACAATTTAAAAGGTTTTCTCATGACATCCCTTATATCCTTTCTTGCAATTTGGTTTTCATGTCCAAAGACTTTCCTTTCACATAAGACCTTAAAAGGTATCTTTGCACAGTGAGATAATTAAAATCAATAAACATTTAGGCCTACTATGTGCCAAGTATCACGTCAAGCACACTAATATGAAAAAAAAAGAAAAGAAAAGAAAAAAAAGCTAGAGGATTTATACCTTATTGGAGAAAACAAAGTGAAAACAAATGTGTAAAAACAAGAAACAGAGAATAAATTGGGGTAAATTTCTTAGAGGCAAAGACTAGCATTAATGGGGATTGGGAAAGGCTTGTTGCAGAGTATAGGATCTTATATGGCATCTGAAGAAAGAGCAGAAATGGAGATGATGAGGGAAAGCATTCCAATCATAGGAGATAACTAGTAAAAAAATTTATAGAGTTGGGAGATGGGGTGATACGGGCTAAAAACAATCACAGAGTATGGGGAAGGAAGGAAGATATAAGAAGATTTGAAAAGTAAGAAGAGGTCAGACTATAAGGGGCTCTAAAAGTCAAATAAAGGCAGTCACTAAAGTTTGTTGAATAGAGATAGGGAGGGGTAATACAGTCATACTTGTACTTTAGGAAGACAAATTTGACAGCTTAGTGAAGGACAGACAAGAGTGATAAAAATATGAGGGAACAAGACCAACCAGAAGGCTATTACAATAGTTCAGGGGCAGCATCAGGGTGATGATAATACCAGAGGAGAAAGAAGAATGTATATGAGAGATGGGACATGTGGGCAAGAGAGACTGTGGAATCAATCCTTTGTGACAAGAAAGATGGTATTTCCCTTCACAATAAAAGGGAAGCTAGGAAGAGGGGACAATTTGGGGGGAAAGGTAAGGAGGATTTTTTTGGATATGTTAAGTTTAAGATATATACAGAACATACAACATGAGGTGTCCATTAGGCAGCTGCAGATGAGGGACTCAAGGTTAGGCAAGAGATTAGAATTGGATAAGCAGATATGGAAATTATCTTAATAGATATAATTGAATCGATATGATATGATGAGATCACCATGAGAAATGACAGAGAGAGAAAAAAGAAGATGCCCAGATTATAGAGATGGGCTTTTTGTTTTACACACATACACACACACACACACACACACACACAGGAAGAATGAAGATGAAGAAGCAAGCCATTTGATTATCCAATTAAGAGATCATCTGTAATTAAAGAGAATAGTTTCTGATGAGATTAGAGGCCAGACTGAAAAGAGTTAAGAAGAGAGTGAAAGGAAAAAAAGTGGGGGCACAGCCTTTTCAAGCATTTAGTCACAAAAGGAAGTGAGCTAAGATGACAGCAACTAGGGATCAATGGATCAAATGAGGATTTGGGGGAGATGGAGAAGACAAGATTATCTTTGTAGGCAGAAAGGAAGCATCCAGGAGACAGAGACAGATAGACACAGAGAGAAAGAGAGAGAGAGAAAAAGACAAAAGAGACAGCGACAGAGAGAAAGAGAAAGAGACACAGAGACAGTGACAGAGAGAGAGAGAGAGACAGAGAGAGAGAGATAAAGAGAAAGAGACAGACAGAGACAAAGAGGGAGGGAGGGATAGAGAGGGAAAAGAAAAGGGGAGAGAAAGGGGAAAAGAGAGAAAAAGGAGAGGGAGAGAAAGAGAGGAGAGACAGAGACAGAGACTGATGAATAGTGAAAGTGGGGATAAAAAAAAGATCTGCTGGAGAAGCCAGGATAGAATAGAATCACTTGTGCTCAACTGTCTTTTGATTTTTACATTGCAGTCATTTCTGCATATATGCCCTCCCCATCCTCAGAACTGAATAGTTCATTCAGACAAGCTAACACAACTGACACAGTGACCTCACTTGGCAATACAGACAACATTCTGTCCCTGTGATCCTCAGCCTCTCTGCTGAGAGGAGGAAAGTATGTTGAGGAAGGCCCACTGGAAACCAGAAGGCTCCAAGAAATATGATCTATTTTTATCATCAAACTTGACTAGACAAATATAGTAACTAAGCAAGAAATTTTAAAAAAATGAAGATAGAATTATTGAAAAGCCCAGAAACTTAACTAGTTACTCATTTTCATGCTCCCAGGTACAAAGGTAGAGCAGGAAAGACATACTTTCAAATAAGACATTAAAGAAAACAGTTGCTTTTCCACTTCCCAATTTCTCTTTTTTTTTTTTATTAAAGCCAACTAATGCAAATTGCCCTCTGTGTGTCTCAGACCGAGAAGGCCCACTGGGATGTGCTGAGAGGATCACAGAGCCCAGAGCTTCTAAACTCTTAACAAGCTTCTGACAGTGAAAGCAAATTGCTACCTAATGAAGAGCCTGAGCCTACCTCTCCCACCTCTGGTGCCTCCCTTGGCTACTGATTCAAAAAACAAAAAGCAAAAAAAAAGAGAGGGCAGAGAAACTGGAGCCCCATTCTCACAAATATTAGTACCATTCCTACAAAATAAATATAACTTTGAAGGAAAGGGAAAGAGAAAGGTTGTAAGAATTAGGCTGTGAGAAAGAGTAATAACAATGACAACTAACATTTATACAGAGGCAGCTAGGTGACAGAGTAGAGCACTGACCCTCCAGTCAGAAAACCTCATACTTTTGAGTTCAAATCCAGCCCGACACTTACTACCTGTATAATCCTGTCTGCCTTAGTTTCCTCATATGTAATATAAACTAGAGAAGGAAATGGCACACCACTCCAGTTTGTTTGGGTTTTTTTTGCCAAGAAAATCCCAATAGGGTCATAAAAAGTGGGACAACTGAAATTACTGAAGAACAACAACAAATATGTATACAATACTTTAAAGTAAGTAGAAAGTGCTTTACACACATTATCTCAATTGATCCTCACAACTTTATGAAGCAGGTGCTACAAGTAGCATCATAACCTGTTTTGCAAATGGGGAATCTAAAGAAAGATGAAAGAGGTTAAATTTTTTTGCCTAAAATTTTTCATACTATTTACGCTAGTAAATTTTGGAGGCAGGTTTCAAACCCAGGTGTTCCTAAAGTCAAGACCAGTACCCTATCCCACAAATGTCTCTCAAATAAACAATAAATAAAAGCTTAATGTTATAGCTCTGTCTTGCATTACTTGCCACATGTTAGGATCCAAAAACTTTCAGAGGTTTCCTAATGACTATAAGGTAAAACTCAAATTCTTATCATTTGAGACCCTCCACAATGTATCTCCAGCCATATCTGAAAATCTGTTCCAAACTGAAATGTCCAATAAGCAGTTCCCTTTAACTTTAGTGCCTTCCTTCTGAGATTGTCTCCCAGTTAACTTTCCTATATCTTTCTGGTCCATAATTGTTTACATTTTGTCTTCCTCATTAGATTGTGAGTTCCTTGAAGGTAGGAATCATGGTTTTTTGGTTTTTTTTTTGTTTTTTTGGGGGGGTTGTTTTATTTGGGGGGGGAGGGGATTGTGGCTTTTTTGCTTGTTTTCTGCTTTTCTTTTTATCCTCAGGGTTTAGCATAGTACTTGGCCCACAGTAGGTGCTTAATATTTGTTGACTTGAATTTGACCAGATCAGCCTTTTGACTGCCCTCTCAATGTATCTTCCACATTTCTTTACCTAAGCTTTTTACTCATTCTGTTTTCTTCACCTGAAACACCTTGCTCCCTTCTTCTGCTTCTCCAAATACTTTCTCTCCTTCAAAACCCAGATTATATCCCTATTTATAGTGAATCTGAAAGTCACATATGACTATACTCTTACCTTCCTCAGAACTATAAAATTTACTGTATGTAATTGTGGTGTTTCCCTGAAGTTATGCCATCTTTAACACCGTCAAAATAGTGTTTTCCCTCTCAAGGATATTCTCTATGCCCTTTTTTCTTGTTCAGTTGCTCTTCCCCATATTTGTTTTTTTTAATGTCATTTCTAGTTTCTCACATAGCAATCAGAGATTAATTTTCAAATAAGGAGAGTTTCATGTTATTTTTGTAGAAAATAGTTTGTTATGGAAATCCTGAAAGATCTCTTCCCTTTTTGTATGCTTCTTATTCTGCTTCCAATTTTATCCTTATATACTTTTAGGATAACTTATCTTAATTGCTTCACACATTAAGCTTTCTATAAATTTGTTTATCCTAGATGTTCACTGTTGTATAAGATGATATAGTTCATAATCAACTATGATTTTCTCTAAAATTTTTATTTACATGTTCATATTAAAGTATTGTCTTTGGCTGTGTGGCATAGAGACACAATGTTCATTGATTCTGACAGTTTATAGGGTCTTTTGACTTCACTACTATGATGATTACTTTCCAACAAGTAAAATTCTATATGAGTAAGTTATAGTCTGTTCCTTTTTCTATCAAAGTCTGTTCCTTTCTCTATTTCTCTTTTTTTCTCTTCATAAATAGCTTGTTTAAATGTCAAGTTAGAACTGTTTTGATTATATGCCCATTTCTCCCCATTTGTATTTTTTCCCCAATTTGATGTTGATTTTGATCTTTGCTCTAATAAAATGGGTAGTCTGATTGGACCCAGATAACTGATTTAGAAATCACTCCCACATGAGTAACTAGTTGTTTCCTCTCTACTACAATATAGTCAAATCTAATTCATGCTATATTTTTTTGATGTTCACCATGTCTAGCATATTCCAATTCACTTTTAGAAAAAAAATTATTCACTTTAATATGTACATATGTCTGTGTGTATTGTATAAAAGAAAAAGGGGAGAGGAAAGAAGAAAGAGAGGGGGGAAGAGAGAAATTGTTTTAAAATTTATTTTTATTTCATTTTCAAATCTGAAGTCTCTTCCTTCTACTCTTCTCTTCCTCCAGATGAGAAAAAACTACTGCCAACATATATAGTAAAACAAAAAAAATTTCAACACTGTCTATCCAAAAACCAAATTCTCAATCTATACTCTCTATGTGAAGGTGGACAGCATATTTCATCATGAGCTCATTGTAACTGTGCATTGTGGGTGGTCATTGTGTGGATCGGAATTCCTAAATCTTTCCGAGTTGTTTGCCTTTGCAATATTATTGTTATATATATTGTTCTCCTGGTTCTGCCCATTTCACTTTTTATCACGTCATGAAAAACTTCCAAGATTTCTCTGAAACCATATTCATACAATGTCACTTGTTCAGTTATTCCCCAAATGATGAAAATTCCCTTAGTTTCCGATTCTTTATCACCAAAAATGAGAGAGGTACTATAAAGATTTTTTGATTATGGCTCTTTTTCAAGAGATAGACTACTGTTATTCTTTAAAATTAAAAAAATAATTTTCTTTCCTTTCTTGATTCTGAACCATACTTTCTAATTTTTTAACCATTTTTTCCTCTGGTCACATCTGCACTTGTCATTTAATTATCAATATTAAAAAGGATGTTGATTTCATTTAAGTTCTCAAATTCTTCAGTGTGAATTTCTCCATGTTTATCCTCTGCAATGGATAATGGCACATAAATTTCAATTATCTTCATGGTAGTTTTTTTTTTTTTTTTTTTAACATGTGAATCATATTCATTGCAATGCAGGATAAGGATATATTCCTTGAAATGATGTCTCTGTTACCTTTGAATGATAGAATGAATTGTATCCATTCCCTTGTTAGTCTCCCCCAATCCAATTCAATATCAATAACATTTGTCAAGTACCTACTATGTGCTAAGTACTATCCTAAGTACTGGAGATACAACTAATAAAAAGAAAGCCAGTCAACTTATAAGCTAATAGGAGACAGAACACCAAAAGGGCAGGAAAACAATGGAGGTTCAACAGAAGGTACCCAGAGTAGGGGAATTTTGTTCCATGAAGTTGCAACCAGGAAGAGAAGCAGATACAAAATAGGATGAGCTGAAAGTTCAGTTTCTTCCCTCTAGAAAAGAAAGCCTTGGGAAGAGTTTGGTATTTTATCCTCCAAACCCTCCAGTCAGAGGGGAGAGGAATGTGAAGGAGAGAGTATGAATCAAACTTATTAGTCACCCTTCCACTTAACTATAAGTTACTTATAATATTTTCTAGCTTAATTTATAATGAAATGATCAATTTTGATATGAATCCATTACTCCAGTGGTATAATTATTTGTTGGTCTTTGGATAATAAGTTCACATTTAGAATACTAAAGTTAGTTATGTTTATTGAGAGACTGATGATGAAATCTTAGCCTGATTTGCCTACCCTCCCACACTCTGCCACTAGCCCTAAAAGGGCTATTTTAAAACCTTTTTTTTTTTTTCATGATAAGCCATAATCAAACAATTAATTACTGTGTGGCCAAGTTATAATGCTTTCTCTACTTAGTGAACTTGATCTTTGAAGAGCAGGTATAGCCTGTCATCAGAATCTCAAATTAAGCCTTTCTAGTGTAGTAAAAACTGCTGGAGCATGTGATTATTTAGCATAGTCTTTGAGTATCTTGGGTCAGATTTCTGTGTTACATGATCAACAAGATGAAGAACTGATATTTTCTCTGACACTCATGACTTCTCAAAAATCTCTCCAAACAGAAATGATTTGCAAAAGACAAAACAATTTCAGTCTCCCTTGTCTATGATACCTAGAGTCTAAAAGGCTAAAAAAAATCATGAACCATACCTACCATGAACTCACTTAGCCCTACCCTCCTCAACTACCCAGCGTGTTATAAGAACAGGGTTGCATTAGCCAACCAAAGGACCTGACACACAAGGTTGCAATAAAACTGAACATTTTCACCCCACCCCCCTCTCTTTTTCCAGAGCTGTAGAGATCAAAGATCCAGACTACAGAAATTATCTTGGACCTTTATAAACAGATTATGCTGCATTCTGTGATACAAAAGTTCTCCGCAGGACAGAAGAATAACTGAAGGAAAAGGATAGGATGTGTCTGAGTCTAAAATAAAACTAAATCCCATACTCTACCCTATCTTCCTCCCAAAATCTTGGAGATCCAAACTATAGAAGTCAACAATAGCATCAGCATGGCAGGTATCTGAACTGCTGGTATCAGGTCAGAGAATTAAGGAACAGAGGGAATAGGTAAGAATATCATAACAGGACACTGTGATAGGAGTAGGGAATGGGTTGAAAGATTCACAGTAAGAGCTCAGAACCTAATTGATGCTAGTTGTCCCCAAAGTCACTTGGGACAGAGATTTAGGCAGGTAAATCATTAATTGTGCTTTGAGGAAAGAAACTGAGAAGTTCTGAGATCCAGGCCCAGGGAAACTACCAATAGAGAAGATAGAGTCAAAAAGTGAGTAAAAGGGGAAAATAAAAGGGGAAAAAGACTGAATGAAATTACCAAAGATCTCAGGAAGCAGAAAACTCAAAAATTTTAAATATAAGCAGATAAATCAACAAGAAAAATATTAACAACAGAAGAAAATATATCCTCCAGAATTAGAAAATAAAATCAGGCATGTATCAATAAATACAACTAGAGACAAAAAGGTCCAACATTTGACAAGACAAAGGACCTTGTTGAATTTGAGGAGGGAACACCACCACAAGATGTTCCTAAATGGCTTAAAAGAAATGATAATTATGAGAAAGGCATTAAAATTATGGGCAAAATGGAATATTTTGGATCTAAAATAATATTACCAGAAAAATATAAGAATGAAAGATTGGCAAAACAAATGCAGAGAAGAACAATCTAGAAAAAGAATCGTAAAAGACAATAATATTAAAAGAAAATATATCCAGCATTCAACAAAAATATACTAATCATGAAGACTATACACAGAGACAGTTCTCAGTATGAAAGGACAAAAAAAACCTAAATACCATAAAGCAGTAATTGATACAAGAGAACTATCTACAACTTCTAAACACAGAAAAGAAATGTCAATTTAAAAGATTCATATATGGCTTCTGGAAAGAAGAAATTAAAAAAAAATTGCAAACCCTAAGTCTGCAAATTCTAAGACACAAAGTAGTTAAATTTAACATTTCATTTGAGAAACAAGTTCTGTGAGCAATCAAGAGAAAATATTGAAGTACAAAAGAAAGGAAATTTGAATGACACAAAGCTCTTCTGAACAAGATGGAATGGAATATTATGTTCCAAAGAGCTACAGAATTCAGAATGCAGTCCAGGGTGACCTACCCTGAAAATTTGAGCTTAATCATAAATGAAAAAAGACACATGTTCAATAATAAAGAGGTATTTGAAGCGATATTAGAAAGAAAACCAGACCTGAAGAGTTTATTCGCCTCTTGAATACCCCATACAACAGAATGAAGAGACTTTTCTAAATGTACACAAGGAGATGGGATAAATATAAGAGTCAGGTGAAGGTAACAGTAAAGGGGATGGCGAAGTGTTTTCTACAGAGAAAATGGTCACATTCTGCCTAAAAGTGAATCAATGAAGCTTTTTTTGTTTTGTTTTGTTTTGTTTTGGGTAGGAGGACTACATTATAAAATGAAAGGATTTATGAAAGGAGAACAAGAGGATAAAGGGGAAAGTGTAATTTATCCCAGTCAATCAAAGGCTATCAATGAGGAGAAGGTAGCTTCTAAGGTGTTTCAGGAAGAAAAAAGCCAATTGAGAAGGCAGTGAGAAGTAGGAGAAAAGGACCAAAAATGGAGAGAAGAAAATTCTATTGGGGGATACTTTTGTGAGTAAGGAGGTTTTTTGTTTTTGTTTTTTATGAAAGGAGATGAAAACCTTACTCTAGGTGCCGCCTAAAGCATTTGGTGCTTGAAAAGACCATACAAGTTGGAATTGTTTTAGGTTAACTGGCACCTGAGGAGGTGGAAGGGCATGGACCCAGAAAGGAAATTTTGAGGCAAATGGAGGAAAAAGTGAATGGGAAGAGTATAGATCATAGTAGGCTGGATAATTATGGGTGTTATGGTATTGGGAGGGAGGGAGTGGAAATGTTTTATGAGAAAAGGAATTAGCATTGTTCTGGGGTAAGACCCAATGGAAAAGGTAAATCCATGAGTCATGCTCTACAAGGCAGAGACAGAAACTACCTAGATGGGAAATCCAAAGAATGGATACTGATGAATTTGAGGTAGGTACCAAATGATGGAATTGAGGAGAACAACTGGCAGCAATTGTTGGGGTTTGATCATGTGACAAATTCACAATTTTTTTTCCCCTTTGGCAAAAGGTAGTTTTATTTATGAAAAGTTACAGACAAAATGAAGAGGTAAAATAGGCACCAGAAGTGGTATATATGAAACAGATTTGGGACAGCAGATAGTAGGCAAGGAAAGGTATTTTTAACAATTAACAATGGGAAAGATAAGTTCCCCAGTGGAACTTATAATTAACTAGGAGAAAGGGAATATTTCATGTAGTAGGAGTATACCATTGACTGGCTGGCAAAATCCTAAAAGGGATTTATCATACTAAAAGAGTTAGTTATCTATAACAAGGAGGAAGACACTGTGAAGCATGGTGGGGAGATGAAGAGGAAGACAGTAGAGGCAGAAAATTTAACCTCATCCCTTTGACATAATTTGGCTATCTCATTGTATACATTAAGATGTAAACACCCAAGACTCCATGGGAGTGGAACTGTAAGGCTGAGCTGATCCCTATTAGATCTTGCTTGCCTTAGGGAGTAATCTTATCAGGATTTCATGCTTTCTCTGCCAACCCTACCAAGTGACTCAGGACCTCATCAGATACCTCTGAAGTAGATTCCAGTGAGAATCAAGGGCAGAGGGAAGGAGAGGAAAGGAGATAATAAGAGTCATGAGTCAAAAAGTGAAGATCTAGAGTAAAACTCAGACCTCAGAAAGAGAATATGGACAATGGAACAGTAAAGAAAAAAACAGAGAGAAACCTCTCTGGAAAAAGGTAAAAAAAATGAAAATTTAAAAACTGATGAACAGGACTGGGAGAAGAGGAAGAAGGAATCTACTTGGTTAGAGGCAGGAAAAGAGAAGAATTAAATAATCAAATGAAAGCATGAAAGGAAAAAAAAAACTAATAAGTAAAACCCCAAAGGGAGAAGGATAACCAAAAAAAAAAAAAAAAAAAAAAAAGGAAAGACAATTAAGGATGAAGAGAAAAGAGCCAATGGGAATAGAGTCATGTTTACTATATATATATATATATATATATATATATGTACATATATATATATATCAAGCTAAAGTAATTGAAGGAATATAGTACTGTGTTTATAGTAGAAGAGGTAAAAAATCATAACTTTAAAAATATTAGAGATAGGGGCAGCTAGGTGGCACAGTGGATAGAGCACCAGTCCTGAAGTCAGGAGGACCTGAGTTCAAATCTGGTCTCAGACACTTAATATCCCTTAGCTGTGTGACCCTGGGGAAGTCACTTAACCCCAATTGCCTCAGCAAAAAGCAAAAAAAAAAAAAAATTAGGGCTTGAATGCAGGTATTTCTGTCTCCAGAGACAAGTCTAACCACAGCACCAACTGATACCTTCAGTAAATACAGTACAAAATAATTGCATCAAGGCAGAAGGGTCACTTTGTAGAAGACAGAGATTGTCAGAGGTGGGAGGTATATCCAGTGCAACTCTTTTTGCAGATGAAGAAACTGGGCCACCGATGACTTCCTCAGTCATGCCAGTGGTAGATCTGAAGCACCCATAGGAGTCATGTTCATTGCAAATCTGAACCATGACTTCTTGGAAGACCCAGGGGTCTTTTCTTGTTGGTGATGCCTCTGCCCCATGACCTCTTCCTTTCATTGGTGACCTCCTTCTGAGAACATTTACTTAAGGAAGCTCCCATGACCATACTCACTGAATGTGACCATCCCATGACTCCCCAGGCTGCTTCTTGATGTCCCATTTCTGTTTTCTTCTCCTTCTTACGTATTAGCTTCTCCCACTGAAATGTTAGCATCTTGAAGGGAAGTGATGACTTTCTTTTAGTTTGAATTTATATTCTCTGCACTTGGCACAGTTCCTGGCACAAGTAAGCATTAACTTGTATCTTCATTAACTAATAATAAATGCTTTATCTAATTAATTATTCCCTTATTGTTAAACCAGACCCCTGACTTATTCTAAAAATGGTTCCTTCTGCTTCCAGAAGCAAATGCCTCCTTTATTAAAACTTAAAACTTTCTTTGAGGAGTTTCAATGTTGTCACTCACTGAATGGTCATTTGAAAACAATTTACTCACTAATAAAACTCCTATTTCAGGACTCCTCTGGAAAGAGGTTAGAACTGTTCTCACTAAAAATAACAGGAAAAAATGTATCCTCTCTCTTATTGTTTCTATTCTATCACCTTTGAATGTCACCTGGTCAATTTGCTTGACATCTCATCCTATCTACCCACTGTTCACTTTGGAATTTCCTTAGGTTTATTTTTAGTCTAGTTTAGAATACCATATTGACTAGGCTAACTTTTCCTTAATTCAGTAAAGCAGATCCACAAACCCTTCTGAAATAGTATGAAGGGTTGTATATAAACCTTCTCCCATCCTCTCCCAATTCCTGTATTTGCTAGACATCAAATTGGACTCAGCAAAATTTTCCTTTTGGCTCCACTGCTTTCCTTCTATACACTCTTTCCCTATTCATTAGGCCCTAGTCTTTCTCTCCGCCCCACACACTCTTACTGATAAACCCAAAGTTCTGAAGAAATCCCTAGTCTCTCTCATCACAGAAGATCTAATCACAGAATCACAAAATCTCTGGAAATGAATAGTACCTCAGAGGCCATCTTGCCTAGGAAGTCCTAAAATATAATTCCTTCTATAACATTCTTGATAAGGAATTATCCAGCTTCTGCTTACTGACAGCCATAAACTGATCTGACCAAGAAGAGAAGATATAAAATTTCAATTAAAATCAACTCATTTCATCAACACTGTTAGTGTCTGAATATGGTGCATTTTAAAAGACCCAAAGGAGAATATAATGTTTAATCCTCAGTGTGGTCCAATGGAAAAAATGTAGAACTTGTAGCCATGGGACTCAAGTTCAAATCCAGGTTCTATAACTTCCTATTAGTGTGACCTTGGTAGGTAAGGTTTTTTTTTTGTTTTGTTTTAAATAATGAAAAGATTGCACTGAATGACTTCTTAAATCCCTTACAGCCCTCTTATCAATAGGATCAAGCATGGTGGCAACAGGTTTTCTGAAGGAAGCAAGACATTTCTGGGTCCTCTCAAATCATAGCACACAGATAATTGTTTTTGACTCAAATATCAATAGCATCAGTCTAATGTACATGTTCAATTTCAGACCTATACCATGACTGGGCAAGTGACAAGAGATTTTATGCAAGGATCACCCCTCCCACATTCAAAGGTTGGAAATAGAAATTTTTTCACTAAGGTCAAAAACCACCATAGAAAATACTCAGAAGACCTCCTTAATTTCAATTCCTGAGAGAGGGGATGGTTAAACCTTTGCTCTGCTGAGACTGGTCATAAGAGAAGGGCAACATATTACTTTGATTCTGACAGGGCCAACCCTTTCTAGAACTCACCTTCCCCCTCAACCACTATTGGAGCAAGAGCCAGATTCTTCCCTATTTCTCAATATAAGTGTAACCATGATCATATGCCGAGGATAATTACACTGCATAGGGATTGAAGTTAGCAGAGAACCTGAGACAGTATAAGAATGGGGGTCTCTAAAGCAAGCAAAATAATCCCCCCAACTATTAGCTCCCTGAAACAAAACTCATTAGCCCAAAACTAGTTCTAATTGCCCCTACTTTTTATAAAGCCTCCAGGCCTTTCCAGATTTACCATCACCCTTTGGATTCTAAATTCTTTGCAAATTAGTGCTTGTTAGATCCTTGCCCCCAAAAGAATTTGCTTCTCAATCACTGGGACCAGGAAAGAAAAAGTGTTGCATTCTAGCTCCAAAGCTTTAGAAGGCAAACATACTAAACAGAAGTAAATACAACGTGTATGAATACATTGATTGAAAAGGCAACCCAGCATCTCAATTGAATTTCAAACCAAAAAACAAATTCCATTTCACTCACAAAACAATCTTGTCTTTGTCCATGCTAACCTGGACCAATGCATCTCTTGTTTAAAATGTACAACTGAAAATGTTCTGCTACTCAACTAGCTGTACATCCCCCAGGGATTCATAATAGACAGTAATGCACTTCCACATTCATTAAATTCTTCTGCCAAAAAGCACCAGCACTCACCCAGGAATACTCTCTAGCTGCTTGTTGAAAATATATCTTTATCTAAATATGAGTGTGTGTATATGTATGTATATATACATAGATATATATGTATATACATACCCATACATATGTGTGTGTGTGTGAGTGTGTGTATGTAGTGGAGTAGGAGAGAGAGAAAGAGGAGGAGGATTTTCAGACAGGTTTTTCTTTCCTCATGAATTTCCCATTATTTGTTCTTTAAAAATATCAATCCCACCAAAAACCTGGAAGAAGAAATCCAGGGAGGAATAAACTGATCAAAATGGCAATATCGTGTACAGACCCAGGCCCAGTCTACAATGTCATACCAGAGGACTAAGGGCACTCCTGTTCTTACATTTTATTTTATTTGTGGATGGACCTAGTTTCACTAAGCCTTTTGGCAGGTCTAGGGAGGGAGAGAGAGAAGGAGGGGGAGAGACAGATAGAGAGAGAGAGAGACAGAGACAGAGGGGAGGAAGAGAGAAAAGAAGGGAGGGGGAGACATACAGAGAGAAGGGGAGGGAGAGAGAGGAAAAGAGAGGGGGAACAGAGATACAGAGAGGGAAGGAAGAGAAGGAGGGAGGGAGGGAGGGAGAGAAGTGATGGAGAGAGGGAGATAGAGGAAGGGAGGTTGTGAGAGGGAGGGAGACACAAAATTAAGGACATAATAATATACATTGTATTAAAAGGATAATAGCCAACATTTATTGTTTGGTTTTGTTCTGACTCTTTGTGACCCTATTTGGAGTTTTCTTGACAAAGATACAGGAGTGATTTGCTATTTCCTTCTCTAGTTCATTTTACAGATGAGGAAACTGAGACAAACAGAGTGAAGTGACTTACCCAGGATCACCCAGATAATGTTTGAGGCCTGATTAGAATTCAGAAAGATGAGTATTCCTGACCAAGGACCTGGCACTCTATAGTGCCAGTGCTTTCCATATCTTAGGTAGTGGGCTAAGCACTTTACAATAATTATATCATTTGATCCTCACAACAATCCTTATGTAGGAGACATCTTCTTTTTACAGATTATTATTTTATTTTACAGATTATATATTACAGAAAATTATCTTCATTTTACAGATAAGAAAATTGAGGCAAACAAAGATTAGTAGACTTATCCTGGTCTTATAACTAGTAAGTGTCTGAGGCTAGATTGGTAGTTGGGTCCACCACTCTACCTATTTGTGCCATCTAATAAAAGCTTTCTTTCCAGAGGAGGAAAGTCCTGAGCTTTCTAAAGGAGATCAGGATTTATAAACACAATCATCCCTGCATATTTAGTTTAAAAAGCAGAGGAAAGCACAGTAATGACTTTTTTCTCCTTACCATCACAGGAAGGCCAAAGGAAATTGAAAGTTCCCTAACAAGAGTGTCCAGACTTTCAGCTTTTAATGAAGAGTCCGTGATTTCAGTGATTTACCAGAAGCCCTGAGCTCATTCTGACATGGTTTCCACTTGGGATAAGTAGGAAAAGCCCTGAAATATGTTGACAGATCCTGAAACCACTCTGTCCAAGAGTCTGGGTCATTATATCCATCACAAGTACATTCTAGCATGAAATAGTATTAGGGGTTTTTGTTTGTTCGTTTTGTTTTGTTTTATTTTGTTGAATAATTAGATGTTTGAATAAGAAGTCATTCCCTTTAAGATTCCCTCAATCTTCCCTCCACTATAGCATAAATAGCATCAAATAGGTACAGGCCTGTTTTCTTCTTTGGGGTTCTATCACCATATGGATGGGTTTATTTCTCTCTGAATAAAATTGTTTCTCTTACAGCTTGTTTTCTTATAAACATATGTTAAGTACATCAAAGAGAGGTCAGGTTAAGTGAGTATGGATGACAGCACAGACCATCTCTGATGTTTGTTGAAAAAACATTAAAAGAGACCTATTTTTACATAATTGCTTTTATTTTATTCCTAAGGTCTTAGATCAGGAGTATTTAACTCTGGGGTCCATGAACTTGGTTACTGTTCTGTTATATTTTTTATTATTTTGCTAACTATATCAAAATAATGTATTTTTCTTTTATAACAATAGTTCATTTATTTTAAGAAAGGGTCTATAGGCTTCACAAGATTACAAAAAGGCACAACAAAAGATTAAGGACCATTGTCTTAGAGATAAAGGAAATTTCAATTTTCCTCTAAAATCGAGGTCAATGAAAAGAGATTATGGAAGAAAAGCTTTGAATAAATGGAAGTTTCTGTTCTGTTGCCTTTTTGTTGGCAGTATAATAGAATGAGCCTGGGTCATGGACCCAAAAGACCTGAAATCCAATACACACTGACTGTGGGACCATAGTCAAATCACTTAACTGCTCTAAACTTGTTTCGTCTGTTGTTGTTTATCCTTTGTTCTCAAACAAGATTATGATGTCTAAATAAATAAATCTGAATAAACTAAATGGGCTTTTTTCATTTCTTCATCTCTGTTTTGCTAGACATTGTACAGATTTGTTTCACCTCAGATTCTTTACCAAAGAACAATGGAGTAAAAGAGAGTAAAGGAAAACTGCTGATGATTCATTCTCAGACTGAATCCAAGTTTCAGGTCATATCCTCTGATCATGTACAAAGTTCTAGAAACAATTTGTGAGAGAGTATCTGTTTCCTACTTTTGGGACTGGTTCCTGACATTTCAAACTCTTTTTATACATCAGATCTATTTGATTAAAACAACATAACTATGTTTCTAATGAACATTCAGCTTGTAGTACACTATGGCCTCTGGATTCTCTTCAGTCATACTTATCAAACTATGGACAAACAAAAAATCCTTTATCATTCTTTAAATGCTTTTGGGCCAAACTCTTTTCTAAGTCAGTCTCCTTAAAGTTGCTCAGAATAATCCCTGTTCTGTCAGTTTCTCAGGGCTCTGGTGATGAGGGTGGGGGTGGGGGGGGAATTATTTCCTTAAATGTACTTTTAATACCTTTCTTTTCCTGAGATGATCAAGACAGGGCATGCTTTGCATCACGTGGCTATGTAATTAGATGCACTTAGTTAAAAGCCAAAGCCAAATGAACCCATGCAAAGCAAGAAAAATAGTGGAGGTCAACAGGGACAGGTTGGTAGCTGAAATATACCTCAGCACTAACTTAATGAGCCTTCTTATAACACCGAGAAATAGGGGATGTGCCCCGGGCTCCAAGGAGAAGGATAGAGATGCCAAAAAGAACTTCACCTTAGAAATGCAGAACAGGCTATGTGATGACTGGGCCTGTTAGTGTTGTCTCGGATCAGAGAGCTGACATTATGTGAGGGGAATAGGATCAAAGCTCTCTCTGTTGTTTTTTCTCCTCCTTTTCTCCCCTACCTTGCATCCCAGTCCAAACTGCCTTTTAACTTAGGTGTCTGGAAATAAAAGGCTTCCAACCATCACAGCGCTGCTGCCTTCTGCCAGGTCTGGTTTTTTGAGTTTAGCTGAGGGAAGTAGCCACGTGGCATGAGAGATAGGCAAGAGTCTACAGACTTTAGGGCTTCCTCCAGAGGCATTAAGCTGCTGCCTTCCCTGCTACTGGCACTCACTCCCTCCTGTTCATCTGTTCATTCCAGACCGAGACCTTGAAGGAAGGACAAAAAGGAACAAACACACCACCTAGGTAACTGACAAACATCAAAATGCCTTCCACCGAACTAGCAGGATTAAGAGCATGTCAATTAAGGCACTGTGGAGACAGCTGTAATTTCAGCAACTGCTATTTAAGTCAGTTTTGCACAAATAAATTCCACTGGGAAACAAAGATGATAAAAGGAGGGAGGGAGGAAAAAAAAAAAAACATAATGGTAAGATGGAAATGGCATAGAGACAAGAGGGAGGAAGTAACAATAAAAATGATGGAGACAGAGAGACAGAAACAGAGACAGAGAAACAGAGAAAAGGAGGGAGGGAAGCAGAAGGCTAGCTCAAGTAGGAGTGGGACAGAGATAGAAAGCAAAAAACAAAGAAATAAAATGAAGAGAAAAAACAGGAAAAGTAAAGTGAGACAATGGATAGAAGCAAAAGAGAAAAAAACAGAAGACAGAAAGGCAGCATTAAGAGATGGAAAAGTCAAAGAAAACAGGAAAAGACAATAATGGGGGGTTGGAAGGCAATAGAAAGAGAAAATAGAGATGGGGAACAGAGAGAGATGGAAAGAAAACACAGAAAATGGAGACAACAAAGGGAGACCAAAAGAAGGAAAGCAACCACAAAGAAGGGAAGATGGGGAAAATTCAAGAGAACTCAGAAGTAGAAGAGAATATACAAAAAGAAAGAGAAAAGATAGGAGAGAGATGGGGATAATGGAATGAGAAAGAACAAAGAGAGAAACTAGGACTAGGTTATAGGGAGTGCCAAAAGAGAGAGAGAACAGAGGCGAAGATAACAGAGAAAATGAAAACAGAGAGAGGGAATCATGAAAAGACAAAAGAGAAAAACAGATGGAGGGAATCAAAATGGAAAGGGAGAGACAGACAGTCAGGGAGGGAGGCAGATAAAACAGAGACAGACAGAAAGACAGAGACAGAGAAAATAAGGATAGAGAATGAGAGAGGGATAGGGAGAGGAGGAGAGAGAACCACAAGCCATTAAAGAACCTGCTTCTTCTGAGTGCAGAAAAAGGAACCTTTCAAAGACTAAAGGCATAAGCTCTAGGAAATGTAGTCCTGTCTAGTCTCCTCTTCTTCCTTACAAATTTAGAGACTGAAAGAGTGTATGACATACTGGATTGATCCTAAGATACTGAATGTGTGATTCAAATGTAGGAGAAAATGGAATGGAATCTGAAGTAAGAAAGCTATTGTACCTTGGTGTTGAGGTTTTATAGACTGGCACTGAACATCTACCAAGATCTCTACAGCATACAGCTCCTAGAGAATGGGGCAGCCTGAGGCCCTGAGTGTCAGAATTTGTTTTATCTTGACTATATATATTAGTTTTAAGGGTTTGGGTTTTTCTCACAACTTTTTTTTTTAAACCATGTGAAAACATGAATATATCATATTCAATTTACCTTAAACATATAATAAATTCATTGTGTTACTTTCAAAGTTGTCCTGTCATTGTTTTCCTCTGAATTTCCTTCTCTTTTTTTCCATTCATTTTTATGACTGAAAGATGATCCTTTGGGGAAAGGGGCAAATATCTAATTTTCTCCTTCATTAGCCCCCAAATAAAAAAGCTAAAATACTATCCATGTAATTAATGATCTTACTCAAAGCAGAACAAATCCATACATGTGGGTTTTATCAAGTCCAAAGATAAATGCCTCTTTTTGTGCCTTGAGTCCATCACCCCCTCTTTCAGTAGATGTGTCCTCTGGAGTCATGGCTGGTAACTGAACTGAGAAGAGTTCTTAAATCTCTCTAAATGTTTTTTCTTATGATGTGGTTTCTATGGAAATTGTCCTGATTCTACTCACTTCCCTCTACAACAATTTATACAAGTCTCCCCAGATTTCTCTCAAACCATTCTTGTTGTCATGACAAAATGATATCTCATTACATTTATATAACAATAATTTGTTGAGTCATTACTTTATTGATGACCACTTCTTTATAATTCTGGTTCTTTTGATACAACATAGAGAGCTACTATAAATATTTTTGTACATATAGGTCTTTTTTAAAATCTTTTTTAAAAGCCTACTATGATTTTTTGAGTTTGGGAGTATACTTCCAAAATAATTTCCAGAATGACTGGACTAAATTATAGCTCTCCCAACAGGGCTTCAGTGTGTCTGTCATCCTATAATCCCTCCAACAATTATCATTTTTCTTTTCTTTTCTTTTTTTTTTTTTTTTGGTCACTTCGCCAATCTGATAGGTGGGAGTTGTTTTAATTTACATTTCTCTAATTAATAGAGATTTGAAGCAATTTTTCCTATGGCTGTAGATTGCATTCATTTCCTCCCCCTGAGAACTGCCTGTTCTTATCCTTTGACCACTTGTCTGTTCTGAAATAGCTATTATTCTATATTGGAATAAGTTTTTTGTTTATCTTGGATCTTAGATCTGTCAGAGAAATTTGCAGCAAATATTTTCCTCAGTTAACTGTTTCTCTTCTCATTTTAACCACATGGCTTTTGCTCATATAAAAATAATCCAATTTTGAGTATGCAAAATTATGTATTTGATCTTCTCTATACCCTGTCTGTTCATAATTTCTTCTCCCATTATAGCTATAAAATGTTTTTCTTTCTTCTCTCATTTCTTTTATATCTAGGTTGTGTATCCATATGGAGCTTATTGTGTATATTTTTGGTATGTGTGAAATATTAGTTTAAATCTAATTTCTGCCAGATGATTTTCCAGTTTTTCCAGCAGTATTTTTTTTCTAATTAAATAGTGATTCCTTATCTCAATATTTTCAGTCTTTGGATTTACCAAACATAGCATTACTATATTCTTTTACTTCTGAATGTTGTGTTCCTAATCTGTTATACTGATCAACTTTTCTATTTTTCAGTGAGTACCAAAAAGTTTTCACAATTATTCCTTTGTTGTAAAGCTTGAAATTTGTTGGTATTAGGTTTCCTTTCCTCCCATTTTTTCTCTCATTTTGTCCTTAAGAACCATAATTTATTGTTCTTCTAGATTAATTTTTTTCATTAATTTTCTTGTTTTCAAAAGTAATACTTTAGTAGTTTGGTAACTTGGTAGCTTTGGTAGCACTGAACAAAAATTAATTTGAGTAGTACTGTCACTTATATCATATTAGCCTGACCTACCCATGAGCAATTACTCTCTCTTCAATTATTTAGATTTATTTTTATTTCTGCAAAGAGGATTTTGTAATTGTGTTCCCTTAATTCCTACATGTTGCTCTTTTATTTTGATTCATAATAAGCAGGTTCTCATAGAGCACTGGATTTAGAATTTGCAAGCCCTTAGTTTGAATTTTGTCTCAGAAGTTTGGTTATCAGCTTGCTGGACTCAGTTCCATCTATAAAATGGAAATGTTGTACCATTAAGGTCTCTTTTAACTCTAAATCCATGATCCTATAATCACTATAGAAAAAAAACATAATCAGCAAAACTATTTTTAATTTATATTGTCTTATTTGTGAACAAGGGGCTGCAAAGAAGAAGTGACCCAAAAGAATATTTGAGAATAAAATAGAAATCTTTTAAAGGACTAAGATTTATACCCAGGGACAAGATGTCAGACCTTTTCTCTGGATAGGAGGAAGATCCAATAAGAATATTATGTTTTTGATTAAAAAAAAATAATAATGTCCCAGTGGTAAAGAAAATTTAAACATGAACTAATATCATACTCCAGGTTATCTTAAACCATAAATAAGGAAATTTAAGCTGTGGAAGGAAGGTTGGTAAAAAACAAAAAATAAATAAAAATTAAAACAAACAAACAAAAAAAAAAAAAACCAGGATGCTCCCTTCAGAGACAATTAGCCTGAGGTAATTTTAATTCCTCTATTGATTGCTCCCAGACAGTCCAAGGATCTCCATCATTGTAAGTAAGGGGAAAAAAAGAGACATTAACTAAAAAATTGGGAAAAAGTGGTGCTACTCATATGTTAGACAGAAGGAATAGAGAAAGAGGAATTAGCTGGTTTGCCTTTGCTACTAATCTCTATTCCCCACAATCTCATGGTTTCACCTGGAGAGAGAAGAGAAACAGATGGAGAGATAACACAAGGAAAACAGGGAATAATATCAGAGAAGATAGAATGAGACCACAAAGAAAAATGATAGATAAACCACAGGACAGAGGGACAACAAAGAGAATATGAAGAAACAACAAAGAAGAAAGGAGAGAAAACAGGTAAACTGAGAAAATAGGTAAATACTATACAGAGAGGCAAGAGAATGACAAAACTAGTGACAGAGAAAATGGAAAACAAAAAGTGAGAGATGGGAAACATAAAGACAGAAAACAGAAAGAAAACAGGAAAGAGGAAAAATAGAAATAGCAGAGAGATAGACAGCAGAAAGAGGGAAAATGAGACAACACAAAGAAAACAAAAGCAACAGAGGTAGGAAACATGTAAAGAAATAACAAAGAGAAGAGCAAAACAGTATGAGAAAAGAAATTGAGAAGGAACTATGAAAGGAGAAAAAATGAGAAAAGAGAGATAAGAGGAAAAAACAGCTAGAAATGATACAAAAAGAAAGGGTAAGAAGACAAATAAAAGGAGAGGAAGGCAGATGGAAAGAGAATAAAGGCAAATGACAGAGAAAAGCAGAGGGGAGAGGGGAAAGGCAGAAAGGACCAAGCGAATGGAGAAATGAATTGAAGAAATGAGAGAAAATTCACGAAAACATGAACATCTAGTAAACATATGCTCAATGTGTTTTGGAAAGACCAGTCATCAGCATTTTAAAGCCAAATTAAATAATGTCTCATGGGAGAAAATATACAGGTTTTTCATTAAACTAAACTTTCCTAGTTGTTTTATTTTTTTTTTTCCTTCCCAAATGAAATTAGTCTCAACTACCCTAATGAGGCTCTTGTTCTTTCCGATTTCAGGGGTGGGCAAGCTTGGTGAGGGAGCAGTTTCAGTGTAACAGAGAAAAGTACCATCTTTGCTTAGGAATAGAATAGTTCAGCTCCTGTGATAAGCCTAGAGAAGAGTTTGGTGAAACTCCCCTAAAACTATTAACAGCAGCTGTGTGTGTGTGTGTGTGTGTGTGTGTGTGTGTGTAAAAACAATCAAATGGGAAGAGCGTGCCAAGGGATCCTGCAAGCACAGTTATAATTAAAGTTTCCTTAGCATTTCCATTAGAAACCTGTTTTAGTGGTTTATAACTCAGCAGTAAAAATCGGCTCCGTGCTGGTGCTCTCAATGCATGGTCTTGATAGGAGTCAGAAACTGACTTTGATTTTGTTTTTTAGGGGTTTTTTTTTTTTTTTTTAAATTGTAAACACAATAGTAGGCCCATAATGTAGAGTAATTGCTTCTGAAGAAAGAACTCATTCCTTGATCTTCAAGAACACTCAGAGCTAAAGCAGGGGGGAAAAAAAGTGATGTTCTTTACCCATAAGAATGACATCAGGAGAGTATGTGTTTTGTGCTCTTTATTTTCTGGTCTTGATGAGTTCTATTTACACTCTCTAATCTGGTTTTTCTAATAAACCAAGGCAGAAACTTAAAGCTTGTAATCAGAGAATATGGAGAAGGCTCTCATGATATCCTCTCATTTCTCCTCCCTTTACACCATTGTGCATAAACTTGGGAAATGAAGTTAAGTCCTTGGACACATTAGCACAAAGTTCTATCCAGCTAATGTATGATGTAATAGACACTGCACTCTATTTGAAGAGAGAACATTTGCATTTGAATCCAGACTGTGCAGTCTATTTGTATGTTCTTCACTTAATTTCTTTGGATTACAATGTCCTCACCAGTTAAAGGGGGAGTATGGTTGGAGAAGAGTTTTTTTCTCTGCAAAATTCCTATCTGGAAGAAAGGAAATGATTGAGGGGGTTGGGCTGGGAGAATCTCAAATGATCTCTACGTGGTAGAGGGCAGAACAATGAAAGAAAGGATGTTAGACTTGATTAGGGGTCTCATGCTTTGAGTTCTATTACAGCAAGGGACAATTATTACTTATGTGAACTAGAGTCAGTCATTTCTCTAAGAAATATCATAGAAGTGGGACAATAAAAAATATTAAAATAAGACATAGAGAATGTGTTATTTCAATTTAAAGAAAATAGAAAAATTGTGAGATAAAGCTACCAGCAATGACTCCTTTAAGGAAGTAAAACTTGAGCTGACCTTTAAGGGATAAATACAATTTAAATGGGCAGAGAGGAGGGACAATGGCATTCTAGACAAAGGAAATATCACAAGGTCTGAACCCATTTTATTAGTCTCACACTAGCTTATGACACTGCACAGCCACAATTATCCAAGTCATACAGGCATTCTTTATTTCAGTATTCTCCTCCAATGTGCTATCCTTCAACCAAAGTGGCCTACTCATAATGCCCTGCTTTTCCCTTATCATCATTGGGTTCCATTGCATTGGCACATGAGCTGAAAGTGTACCATACTTAGACCCAGTTCTTTTTCTTCTCTTATTTCCAGCACCAGCTATGTCATCATTCTATAAATCCTATCCTGAGGCTCACAATTGATAGTAGTTTCACTTTCTTTATATTTTTATAATACTTTTTATAGATCAGTGGTTCTAATTTAATAGTTCAAGAAGATCTTCAGAGTTTGTGATGGTGGCTCAAGGGGACCGAATTAAAAATTATTTAATGCTGTCTTAAGCAATAAATAGCTATAGAAAAAAGTCATAAATAATATATTAAATTATCCTGAGGGGTTCACAAGACTTTTTGTTGTTGTTTTTTTTTCTTGATCAAAGGGATTAAAAGAACAAAAATCATTGGGAGCCACAAGTTTAGACCAGATTCTTAATATTTTTGTGTGTTATGGGCCTTGTTAGCAGTCTGGTGAAGCCTATGGAGCTCTTCTCAAAATAATATTTTTAAAAGCATAAAATAAAATACAGAGGATGGTAAAGGAAAACAATCATTTTAAAATTCACAGACCTTTCTTTTATCCTTATCACCTTGTACTTCACATCATACTTGTGTACATGTCTTTTTAGATTTTATGCTCCTTGAGGGTATTTTTAATTCTTGTCTTCTCAGAGCCTAAGATAATTCCTTCTACTTCATAGATACCTACTAAAACTTTATGGAATTGAATTGGTCACTTTCTCACATTTATCCTAGTTTGCCAATCTGATTTTCAGGGACTAAACCAAAAGGCATTATGATGCAGTGGAAGGAAGCTTGTATTTCCAGGGGATCGGTCAATCTCCAATGGGTTTATTCAACATTCCTATGCAGATGGCCCCCAGAGCTACATATTCAGACAATTTCATCTCCTGAGCACCAATTGCTTTTTTTATATTCCTCACTGGATGTCCCATAGACATCTCACACTATTTCAGTCAAGGATACGACTATCCTTCAACTAACCCAGATTTCACCTTGGTCCTTCTCTCCCTTACCCTATATACTAACAGTTGTCAAGTCTTATCCTACTTCCAAGACATTTCTCATATCATTTCCCTTCTTTCTACTATCTCCTGTAGGTTAAAAAAAAAAAAAAACAACTTTCAGATAGCCTCATAATTGGTCCTAAGTGGCTCCCAGTTGGTCCCCTCTCCAATTAATTCCCTACCAAACTGGCAAAGCTCAGCCATGGCCACATCATTCAAGAAACTACTTTCCTATGTCTCCTAGAATAAAATACTAACTTCCCTTCTTCACACTTAAAGCTCTTACAATTTGACTCCAGCCTACCTTTCTATGTTTATTGTCCATTATTCCCCTTCATGTACTTTATGGTGCAAACTGCCTCTCTATCTCTGATCTTTTTTCCAAGCTGTTCCAATGTCTGAAATGCATTCCTTTCTCAATTTCACCTCTTTGAATTTCTAGAGTCCTTCAAAGTTAAAGTGACTCTTACTACATAAGCCTTTCCAGATTTCCCTCCCCAGCTATTATTCCTTCTCCCCAAAATTATTTCTTACTTGCTTTATTTGTATTTGAAGCTTATTCGGGAACTATAGAGGGAACAATCTCACTTCTAGGAGTGAGAGGCTAAGTCCAAAGTCATAAGGATAAGGATCAGAGGTAAGCTATGAATTCCAATTCTCTGACTTAAGATGTTCTATCTCCTGTACTATTCTGCTTCTTTAGCACATGCTGATTTGCAGATAGAATGCAAGTTCTTTGAGGGCAAGAACTATTCCTTCTTTGATCTATCATCAGCAGCACTTAGTATCACAAGCACTTAGCACAATGCTTGGCATATAGCTTATAATAATATCCTTAAAATCAATTGGTCTAAATAGAGTGCATTTTTAGGCTTGTGTGCATTGATGGAACCCAATGATGACAAGGGGAAAGCAGGGCATTATAAGTAGATCACTTTGGTAGTAAGCATTAATTGGTTGGGGCTTAATAAATGCTTATTGATTAGTTGGTTAATTTCTCGTAAGAAAATGTGTTTCAAGCACTCTCTGCCATTTACTATCTGTGTGACCTTTGTCAAATCACTAAATGCTTCATCTTCCTCATCCTTGAAATGAGGAAGGTTGCACTAGATAACCTTTAAGATAGTTTCCAACTCAAGGAAAGGGACCCACATGTGCAAGAATGTTTGAGGCAGCTCTTTTTGTAGTGGCTAGAAACTGGAAACTGAATGGATACCCATCAATTGGAGAGTGGCTGAATAAATTATGGTATATGAATGTTATGGAATATTATTGCTCTGTAAGAAATGACCAGCAGGATGATTTCAGAGAGGCCTGGAGAGACTTGCATGAACTGATGCTGAGTGAAATGAGCAGAACCAGGAGATCATTATACACGGCAACAACAATACTATATGATGATCAATTCTGATGGACATGGCTCTCTTCAACAATGAAATGTTTCAAACCACTTCCAATTGTTCACTGAAGAAAGCCATATATACCCAGAGAGAGGGATGTGAAATGTGGACCACAACATAATATTTTCATGCTCTCTATCGATGTTTGCTTGCATTGTGTTTCCTTTCTCAGATTTTTTTTTTGTAGATACGATTTTTCTTGCACAGCAAGATAAGTGTGGAAATATGTATACATATATTCGACTTGTCAAGTATTTTAATATAATTAACATGTACTTTACTTCCTGCCATCTAAGGGAGGGGAAGGGACTAGGGGGGAAAATTTGTAATGGAAAGCTTTGTAAGGGTCAGTGTTGAAGAACTACCCATACATATGTTTTGCAAATAAAAAAAAAAAAACAGATAGTTTCCAACTCTAAATCATTGAGCCTATCATTTATTTTATTTTTTTTTAGAAAGCTGAGTTAGATAGCTACAAAACTTATTCAATAAATATAACCCCTGAACAGAAATGGCAGAAAGGCTATGGCAAATCAGGTATGTTAGTACATTGTTGATGGAGTTAGAAATTAATCCGGGCATGCTGGCAAGAAATTTGGAACTAAATCCAGAAAATTATCAAATTGTAAATTTCTTTTGATCTAGCTATATTTCTACTGAACCAATATACTCAAGAAAAGAAAAAAAAGAGAAAAAAATCTCTATGGACCAAAATATTTATAGCAGCTCTTTTTATAATAGCCCCAAATTGGAAATTAAGAGGGTTTCTTTGTATTAGACATTAGTGAAACACAATGTATGTGAATGTAATGAGATATTTTTGAACCATAAGAAATGATGACATTTCATTTCAGAGGAAACTGGGAAGATTTCTACAAAGGGATTCAGAGTGAAATGAGTAGAACTAGAACACTATTTGCAATGATCAACATTCAGTCAATCAATAAATATTTACTAAGCATCTATGTGTCAAGCACTATACTAAGCACCAGAGATACAAAAGAAGGAAAAGACAGTCCCTGTTTTCAAAGAGTTTACAATCTACTAGAGAAAGCAGCAAGCAAATAAATATATACAAAGCAAGTCATAAACAAGATAAATAGGAAATAATTAACAGGGGGAAGTCACTGTAATTAAGAGGGGTTGAGGAAGGCTTCCTTGTAGAAGGTGGGATTTTAACTGGGACACAAAGGAAGCCAGGGAGGTCAGTTATCAGAATAGAGAAGGGAGAGTATTCCAGTCAGGCAATGGTGTCAGCCAGAGAAAATGACTGGAGCTAAGAGATGGAGTATGTTGTTCATGTAACACTCAGGAGACTGATGTTTCTAGAGTAAGGTATAAGAAGACCTGAAAAGTTGGGGGTGGAGGGTGGGGGGTGGAGATAGGGTGGGGAGGGTTTGCTAGGTACAAAGAGATTTAAATGTCAAACATCATTTTGCATTTGCTCTTGGAGGCAATAGTAAGATTTTGGAGTTTATGGAGTAGTTGAGGGTGAAGGAAGAGTTCCATCATCAAATCTAAGCTTCTTGGAAAAATCACTTTAGTGGTTAAATGGGTGATGGACTGGAGTGGTGAGACTTGAATCAAGCAAACTCACTAGCAAGCTATTCCAATATTTGAGCATAAGATGATGAGGACCTGCATATATAGTGGTAGCAATATCAAAAGAGGTAAGGGATCATATTGGAAAGATGTTGTAGAGGTGAAATCAACAGGTTATAGAAACAGATTAGATATGAGGAGAAATAGTGAGGAATCCTTGATGACTCCTAGTTTAGGAGCCTAAGGAACTGATAGGATGGTATTGGCCTTTGAAATAATAATGAAGTAAAAAGGGGAAAGAGTTTAAGGGGGAAAATAATGAATTTCATTTTAGACATATTGAGTTTAAGATGTACCTGGATATTGAGTTCAAGATTCTGAAAGACAACTAGAGATACAAGATACAAGATCAGCAGAAAGGTTGAGAGAAGATACATAGATTTACTTTCTTTTTTTTATTTATTTCTTTTAATAAAGCTTTTTATTTACAAAACATATGAGTGATTTTTGTACATTGATCTTTGCAAAAACTTTTTTTCCCCAAGCTTTTCCCCTCCTTCCCCCCACCCCTCACTCCTAGATGACAGGTAATCTAATACATGCTAAATAGGATAAATTATATGACAAATACAATACAGGTATACATATCTATACAGTTATCTTACTGCACAAGAAACATCAGATCTAGAAAGAGAAGAAGGAAAAAACAACCTAAGAAGGAAAACAAAATGCATGGAAATATTCATAGAAAGCGTTAAACTTCTGTGTTGTGGTTCACACTCAATTCCCAAAGGCCTCTCTCTGGACTTATATGACTATGTTCATCGATGAACAATAGGAACTGGTTTGAATCACATCATTGTTGAAGAGAACCATGTCCATCAAAATTGATCATCATATAGTCTTGTTGCTGTGTATAATGTTCTCCTGGTTCTGCTGATTTCACTCAGCATCAGTTCATGCAAGTCTCTCCAGGCTTCTCTAAAATCATCCTGCTGGTTGTTTCTTACAGAACAATAATATTCCATAACATTCATATACCATAATTTATTCAGCCATTCTCCTATTGATGGGCATCTTTTCAATTTCCAGTTTCTTGCCACTACAAAAAGGGCTGCCAAAGATACATAGATTTGATAATTATCAGCATTGAAATGATAATCAAATCCATGGAAGTTGATGAGATCACTAAGAGAAATAATAAAGAGGGAAAAGAGGGACCAGGATAGAAACTTGAGGGATACCTGGAGTTAGAGGGAGTGATCTGGAAAATAATCCAGCAAAGGAGAAGGGAAGGAGTGGTCAGGAAGATAAAAGGAGAATCAGGTAAGAGTGGTAAACTAAAAACCTGGAGAGAAGAGGCTGTTAAAGAGAAAGAATGAGCATCAAAGACTGCAGAAAGATCAAGGAGAATAAAGATTGAGAAAACACCACTAGATCTGGAAAATAAGAGATCATTATTAACTTTGGAGAAGTGGTTTCAGTAGAATGATAAGGATTAAAAACAGGTTTTAATGGATTAAAAGAAAAGAGAGAAGTAGAGATAGCTATGGCCTTTTCTTTTTTCTTTTTGCACTTAATAGTATTTTTTTTTCCTAATTACATGTAAAGATAGTTTTGAAGACTAATTTCTGTAAGATTTTGAGTTCCAAAGTTTTCTTCCTTCCACCTTTCCCTTCCCCTTCTCCAAGACAACAAGCAATCCAATATAGGCTATATATGCACAATTATATTAAACATATTTCTACATTACTCATGTTGTGAAAGAACAGAGGCAAAAGAAAAAAAAATTAGAAAAAATGAGAAATATGTGAAAACAATACACTTTGATCTGTATTCAAACTCTAATTCTTTCTCTGGATGTGAATGTCATTTTCCATCACAAATCTTTTGGAATTGTCTTAGATGACTTTATTACTGAGAAGAACTAAATCTATCACACTTCATCATCACAAAATGTTTCTGTTACTGTGTACAATGTTTTCCTGGTTCTACTCCACTCAGCATCAGTTTATGTAAGTCTTTGCAAGTTTTCTGAAATTTATCTGCTCACTATGTGTTAAGGAATGATAGTATTCCATTATATTCATATATCACAATTTGTTCAGCCATTCCCCATATCCACTCAATTACCGATTCCAATTCTTTGCTACAGCTTTAAAAAAAAAAAAAAAAAAGCTGCTCTAAATATTTTTGTGCATGTGAGTCTTTCCCCCTTTTTAACGATCTCTTTGGGATATAGACCTGATAGTGGTATTGTTAAATCAAAGGGTATGCATAATTTTATAGCCCTTTGGGCATAGTTCCAAATTGTTCTCCAGAACAGTTGGATCAGTTCACAATTCCACCAACAGTGCATTAGTGTCCCAATTTTCCCACATCTTCTCCAACATTTATCATTTTCTTTTTTCTGTCATATCAGCCAATCTGATAGGTATGAGGTATCACCTCAGAATTGTTTTGATTTGCATTTCTTTAATCAATAGTGATTTAGAGCATTTTATCATATGACTATAGATAACTGCTATATCATTTTACCATGTATCAATTGAGGAATGGCTTGTACTCCTGTAATTTTGACTCAGTTGTAGATGGCCTTTTTGAAGAGTTTAGCTACAAAAGACAGAAGAAATATAAGATGATAGTGAGAATGGAAGGATCAAATGAAGGTCTGTTTTGTTTAGTTTTCAGTTTGGGGAGAGATACAGGCATGATTGTAGGCAGTAAAAAATGAGCCATAGACTGGGAGAGCTTGAAAATATGTGAAATGGTAGGGGCAGTTAGATGGTTCAGTGTGATAAAGCACCAGTATTGGAATGAGGAGGACCTGAATTCAAATCCAGTCAAACAGCTATATGACCCTGACCAAGTCACTTAGCCCTGATTGCCTCACCAAAATAAATAAATAAATAAATAGGTGAAAATGACAGAGTGATCTGTTGATGAAAATGGGATGGAATGGGATCACTTGGATAAACAGAAGAATTAGCCTTGGTAAGGAATAAGGCCACTTCATGTGAGATATATATATATGAAGGAGAAAAAGTGGCAGAAGGTATATGAATGATGGGAGATGAGAAAAAATGATAAAGGGAGAATTTATGACAAATGAGCTCAATTTCTTTTCAATAAAGTGAGACAAAAATCTCAGCTAAGAGAACTATGAAAGATTTGAGAAGGAACAAAAAGGCTTGGAAGAAATGCTATGGAAAGTAAGATAGTGAGTTGATAAGGGAGGTATGTGGGCAGCAAGGTAGTGAAATGCATATAGTGCCAGACCTGAAGTTAGGAAGACTCCTTTTCATGAGTTAAAATCTGACCTCAGACACTTACTAAATATGTCATCCTAGGCAAGGCATTTAACCTCCTTTACCTTGGTTTCCTTAGGTAAAATGATCTGGAGAAGGAAATGGTAAATCATTCCAGTATTTTTACCAAGAAAAGCCCAAATAGGGTCTCAAAGAGGTGGACATAACTGAACAGCAACAACAAAGGAGGTATATTAGAATTGCCTAGTGGCAATGAAGACCCAGTTAAGATTGTATAACATAAATTTGTAGTGAAACCAGTCAGAATGGTTGGGTGATTTTCTTAATTCAGAGTGTGTAGAAGCAAAGATGACAAATGGAAAAAGTAATCCAAAGCTGAGGCAATATGACAACAGCATTGTGGAGAAAAATAACTTTTAAAAATTTTACAACTCTGATTTAGAGAGATTTAGAGTTCTGATCAACATAATGATAAATCATGAGTACAAAAGAATGAAGGTGAAACACAACACTCACCTCCCAAGAGAGAGATGATGATGAACTTAAAATGCAAAAAGAGACATTTTCAGACCTAGTTAACATAGGGATTTGTTTTCTTAGTTATGCAGCTATGTATTCAGAGATTCATTCTTTTTTATTTTTATTTTTTCTTTACTTGGAAGAAAAAGGAAAGGAAGTAGTGGGAAAGAAAAATTTTAAAATACTTGTTAATTGAAAAATAAAAATAATAAGCCAGAAATATACAAAAATAGTTTTTAAAAAATTGTCTAAATATTTACAATCTATATTAAACTAGTAAAAAACAAAATTTAAAAAAAATAGAGAAAATGCATTATTTCTTTAGGCTACTACATAGTACCCCCCCCCCATTCTTTCTTTCATCTGGTCTTTTTTCTTTTGTTTTTATTCCTTTTCTCTAAACTCTTCACACTTGAGATATTTAATTTCTGTTCTGAAAAGAAATGTGTGGTTTTTTAAAAGTCAAATTTAACAATCTTAGAAAATTGGGGGGAAGGGATTCAAGTAACTAATGACTAGATTGTGGTTCAAAATTAGCTGGAGTGTTTGGCAGGATAAAGTGAGACTTCTCATTTTAACTCCATTGCTTAGCATTTTATAAATATCACAAAATGTTGAAAATAGAAGAAATCTATGAAATCATCAGTTTCTTCCTTTTACAATATGAAAACAGAGTCCTAGAAATTCTAAGTGTCTTTTTCAATGACAAATCTTTCAAAAATTTCATCTCCTGATTCAAAGCTTTTTCCCCTTATCTTTTCTCACTTTACTTTTGTCCATCATTTTGTTCCACCCTTACTTTCATAACTGATTTTTAAAATATTTAGTATTTTATGGCATATAAAAGAGATATATGTATAGTTTATGTTTAACTTTATCATTTTTAAATGGAGCCTACAAAGTACTCAATGAACAAATGTGATTTTCAGTGAATTTGACAAAATTTTTCATTTGGGTAAAAAAGGTGGCAGACATAGGACATTATATCATGTGAGATTTACAGTGTGCAGGTCATACTACTAGCTTGATTTTGCATATGTTTTGGTTCTAGTAACTTTTCTTAAAAATAAAAATGTACGGGGGCAGCTAGGTGGTACAGTGGATAGAGCACCAGCCCTGAAGTCAGGAGGACCTGAGTTCAAATCTGGTCTCAGACATGTAACAGCTGTGTGACCCTGGGCAAGTCACTTCACCCCAATTGCCTCAGCAAAAAAGAAAAAAATATAAATAAATAAATAAAAATGTACTATAAAATAACATTTAGCATTTATATAGTCTATTAGGGTTTGCAAAATCCTTTACATATGTTATCTCATGTGAGTCTTATAATACTTTGAGAGCTAGATTAAGAAATTGAGGCACGGAGTAGATGAGTGATTTTCTCAGAGTCACACAAACAAGGTTCCAAGTACAGTGTTCCATGTACTACACCACCTAACTAATTAAATAGGAAGAAATGAGTAAGTAATAAATCATAGGGCAAATGTGGTCAGGAAGAATAATATAAATAACACTGATTTGATTATCAGAAGATAGAAGTTTGTGTCCTCTCTCTGCCACTAACAAACTGTATGATCTTGAGCAAGTCACAATTCATCACTATTTCATTGGTTTCTTTGTCTACAAAATGGGGAAGGGTGAAATTAAATGATCTCTAAGGTCTTTCTTAGTTCTAACATTCTTTAAAGAGTTATCAAGTCATCCAGAAGCTGGGATAAAAATGAAGTCTTCTGGCTTACAAATAAAATTATGCTACAGCTTTATATAGAAAAATTAAAATCATTAAAAATCAAAAAGAAGGGGCAGCTAGGTGGAGCAGTGGTTAGAGCACCAGCCCTGAAGTCAGGAAGATCTGAGTTCAAATTTGATCTCAGACACTTAACATTCCCTAGCTGTGTGACCCTGGGCAAGTCACTTAACCCCAATTGCCCCAGCAAAAAGAAAAAAAAATCAAAAAGAAAAGAAATATTCAGGAAGTATATTTGTACTAAACATATAAGATAAGATCTGACATCCTGAATCTATAAAGAATTAGTACATATGAGAGTAATATATATTACCATTGGATCAAAGGACATAAACTGATAATTTTCAAAGGAGAAAATATAAACTGTTAATCATTACATGAAAAGAAGCTCAAAATCTCTAATGAGAAAAATGAAATTAAGACACCATTAAGGCTACTTTTAGTGAAATAAGCTAGTATTTCTCTTCCTAAAATACAGCAAAATCATCTACTTTGTAAGTTTGTATATTTTTATTCTCTTATATTTGTTCTGTATGTACTTATATCTTATATATTATACATATTTGATGTATCCCCTATTAGAATGTATATTCCTTGAGAGAAGGGATTATTTCATTCATTTATCTTCATCCCCAGAATCTACCATACTGCCCAGAAGAGAGTAGGAACATTTTGATTGATTAAAAGAGGAGGGTAATTAAAATTAAACATTAGTAGCTTATTGTAGGATGATAGATTGCTATAAAATTTTGGAGATTAATATAATAATATTCAAATAATAAAAACAGATCATAACATTTGATCTTAGAAATGCATTGCTAAGGTTTTGTCAACAATGTCATGAAAAGGGAAAAAGAAGACTAGATATAAGAAAATAAAACTTCAGTTATGTAAAACCAAAAAAATGAGCAACCTCTACAAATAATTATTGGAGAAAGGATAGTTTATGTTTCATTAATGTAATAGAATGGTACTATAAAAATAGTAAATGTAAAGAAAGCAAAGAAATCTAGAAAGAAATATATGAAATGCTATGAAGCAAGATCATCAGGATGAGAAAAGAATATAAACAAGCTACAATTATATAAAAAATTTAAAGGAAGGCTCAAAATAAACACTTTAAATAGATTTGTAATAAAACCAGAGCTTATTCCCTTTCTGTTTGTTGCTTAATGATTTAATTTATTCAGATATTTGGTATAGTGTGTAAGGACTTCATGCATAATTTTATTCTTTATTTTGAGGGTTTCTTTGGCTATCTGATAGGAATTATGATCCTGATGTCCATATAATATCAAAAGAACTTTCATCTCAAGGAAGGTCACTAGTACCTTGGACAGCACTCCTGTGGCAAATGCATGTTTAGTGTACATGAGTAAGAGCAGGGCACCATGGTTGACAAGTATGAATTGTAAAGTCGGTGTCATTTGGGGAATCATCTAAAATAGGAGAGAATAAATTCTTTGGATTAATGTAGTATTAAGTTCATCATAATCATTTTAGAAATTATATGAGTTTTGCTATATCTACTCTTTGTATTTGGATATATTGATAGTCTTGAGTGGTATAAACAATGAAAATTAATGAATGCATTGTAAGCAATGTTCTTACAAGTAAAATACACAAAACAAATGGCCTCACAGGTTTTTCTGTCACTGTAAAGGATTCTTCATCTTCTCCCCGGCACAGACCTTCTAGACACACACTATAGTGTGCTTTTTGATATGCTGAATATGCAAGAGATAGCTAGCCTAGATAGGAGATTGGGAAGGTAACTCAAAGAAGAGGGTTGTGCCAATTAGTTCAAATGAAATTAGCTGAAGGGATATGAAAACTTTATCAGATAAGCAAAATTAATTGAAATTACATCCTTGCCTAGAAGATATTATGCAGAAGAAAAAAAAAGGATCAGATATAATGTGACAATTAAAATCCCATTATTTATTGAGTCCCTAGTGATACTTGGGGAGGCTCAAGAGCTCAAGGGATTGGAAAAAGGGCTATTTAACAATATATCCCTATTTCAAAGCAAGAGTCAGATGATGCAGAAGGAACATGGTTACCAGGTAACCACTTGGTTGCTGAGGAGGAGAGGAACATTAAGATGAACATTTGCCATATAATCAGGTGTAAAGCCCACATTTAGGACACTCAAACTCATGCCTCTATTTATATATGCTAGATGTCAAAACAATCAACTAAAAAAAAAAGTAAAAAGCCTCACTTTTTTAATTAAATAAATGTAGGTAGCTATATGAAATATTTATGTAAAAGAAGCAAGCATAGTATTGTTCAGTATATGCTACTAGTCAGGAACAAGGAGGAAAAGTCAGGGAAACAGCAAACCTTTCAAAGGGGGGATTTCCTTCAGTCCTTAAAGAGGTGAATACAACCAGTAGTTTCAGTACCAGTTCTCTGTTCTGAAATGCTTGCAGGAACCAATAACCCACTTTGATTGTATCCTTCTCTATCTTGACTAAATCCTCTCTTTAGTTTTTTTTTGGATTGTTGTTCCTGTGATTTTAGCTCAGCTTAATAAGTTCCAGACAGGGTTGGGAAAATCATCTCCGTAATGTTGCTGAGTCACTATTCTTTTCTTGTAGTTTTTGCCAGACTATATTCATCCCTCTAAGAACTCCTAGGCATGACTCAAGCATGTCTTCCAGCTCAGAAATTGCAATAATCTCAAACTGCTGACAGGACTGAGAGAGAATTCTTGACCTTCTAAACCCAGCATGTCATTCAGTTCTCAAGCCCCTAATATAATAAGATCATAGACCATATGACCACTGAGGTCAACTTAGCCAACCCCCCTATTTTATAGTTGAACATGAAACTCACAGAGATGAAGTGACTTGTCCAAGATGACATAGGTAGAAACAGAGTGAATATGATCATAGTGTAGTTCAGAAGTCTCATATACATGGTTAACAGTCTACACATGACCCACAGCACTCCTAAGTATAGCCAGATTAAAATATATCTGGAAAATACTTAACAGAGGAAAATACAGTAGAATAATATTATCTTTTAAAACTGTCAAAATACAGTCCATAGGGATTATTATACATAGGTTAATGCAATGTACAAACAAAATATATACAGGATAAATTGGAGTAAATTTCTATTTGAATTTGACATCACCATAGTAATAGAAAAAAAAACGATTATATTAGAATTAGAAAGTCTGGGTTTGAATCCCAGCTCTCTTTACCACACTTGTGATCTTGGACAAGTCACTTTACCATTTTATGGATTCAATTTATTTGTAAAATGAAGTTGTTAGATTAGAAAACCTCTAAATTCCAGCTCTAAATCATATGAAGCTAATAGCTTATCAGTTGTTTGGATTTTTTTTTTTGTTGGTTGGTTTACAAAGCTTAAGTATTATTGCTTACCATTTTCTCCTATAGAATCACCCTATCATCTGTTCTTCTAAAAATTATATCCGATGGGGCAGCTAGATGGTACAGAGCACCAGCCCTGAAGTCAGGAGGACTTGAGTTCAAATCCAGCCTCAGACACTTAATACTTCCTAGTTGTGTGACCCTGGGCAAATCACAACCCCAATTGCCTCAGCAAAAAATAAATAAATAAATAAATAAATATAAATAAATAAAATAAAATAAAAATTATATCCGAACTCCAGAATTTCTTGAGGAGAGATAACAGTACCATGGAAGGCAAGCCATCTTCAATCTCTAAAGGAAATTTAATAGGTGATCTTTGGCTTTTTTATAGCAGCTCTTTAAATCTTCAGTTTTCTTCCCATTTAATCTTTCTCACCCAGGGTATTCCCTATTATATCTTCCCTTTCTTAAAAATAAAGCTGTACATATCTGGTGAAAGGTTGGCATCTTGTAATTCCAGGATATCTTATCCCTTTTGAGGCCTGACTTCAAATGCTGACAGAAAGAAGGTAAACTCTTTACTGAGCATTTTCACTGACTGTCTCCTATTCCAGGAATGATTTCTCTCCTCATGTCTACCTCCTGGCTTCCTAGAAGTTTCAACTAAATTTTACTTTCTGCAAGAAGCTTTTCCTAGTCCCCCTTAACAATTGTGCCTTCTCCAATTTTTCATATATATATATATATATATATATATATATATATATATATATATATATATATATATACACACACATACACACACACACACATATATATATATATATATATATATATATATATATATATATATATATCTTGTTTACACACCACAATTTGTAGGTTATCTCCCTGCCCTACCCACACACACTATAAACCCTCACTGACTCCATTTTAGGATCGTAAGCTCCTTGAGGCCAGGCATTGGTTTTGTTTTTCTGTTTTCCAGCACTTTCACATTATACTCACTAACAGTAGATTTCCTCCAAAATTATTTCCTGGTCCTCTTCTCTTCCCTCCCTGTATTCTCTTACTGATGATCTATTTAATTTACGTGTATTTAATTATCATCTCTTTGTAAATCATTCTAGATTAATCAGTCCTAAATCTCTTTCTTCAGCCCTGTCCCACATCACCATTGTGTAGTGGACATTTCAAACTATATGTCCCATAGGCATCTCAAATTCAATACGTCCAAAAAAAAATTATTATCTTTCTTCTAAAACCCATCCCTATTCTAAAATTTCCTATATTGTTAAAGGTATCATTATCCTTCCAATCTCCCAGATTGGAAACATATATCCAATCAGTTTCTAAATCTTATTTCTACCTCTAGAACATCTTTCATATTTGAATTTTGGTCTCTATATATTTACTAAATGAAATGAAATACTAATCATCTCTTGCTTGGATTACTGCAATAGCCTACTATAGTTTTCTTTCTTCAAAGCCTCTTCCTTCTCAAATCCATCCTCTATACAATCAATATAGTGATTTTCCTCAAGTGATTTTCCTCAATTGCAGGTCTGATCATGTCTCACCCCCCACTTCCCTCAATAAACTCCAGTGGTTCCCTATTTCCTCTAGGATCAAATATAAACTATGCTATTGGACATTTAAAGCTCTTCACATCCTAGCCCCTTCCTATCTTTCTACTCTTCTTACATCTCCTCATCTCCTTCTATGATCCAATCATGCCCTATTTGTTCTTCCTCAGATAAATACTTTATTGCCTAGTTCCATATCCATATAAAGACCTCATAGAATGTCTCACAAGTCTTGAATACCCCCTTTCTCCTTATCTTCATCCCTTGGAATTCCTGGTTTCTTTTTTTTTTTTTTTTTTTTTTTGTTAAAGCTTTTTATTTGTATAACATATGTATGGGTAGTTCCCCAACATTGATCTTTACAAAGCTTTCCATTACAGATTTTACCCCCAGTCCCCTCCCCTCCCCTAGATGGCAGGAAGTCCACTACATGCTAATAATGTTGAAATGCTTGAGAAGTTATGCAAGAAAAATCCTATCTACAAGAAAAAAAAAAGAATCAGAGAAAGGCAACACAATGCAAACAAATGTCAGTAGAGATCATGAAAATGTTATGTTGTAGTCCATATTTCATTTCCCTCTCTCTGGGTGTATGTGGTTTTCTTCAGTGAACAACTGGAACTGGTTTGAGATAATTCTTCGTTGCAGAGAGCCATGTCCATCAGAATTGATCATCATGTAATACTGTTGTTGCTGTGTATGATGATCTCCTGGTTCTGCTCGTTTCACTCAGCATCAGTTCATGCAAGTCTCTCCAGGCCTCTCTGAAATCATCCTGCTGGTCATTTCTTACAGAGCAATAATATTCCATAACATTCATATACCATAATTTATTCAGCCACTCTCCAATTGATGGGCATCCCTTCAGTTTCCAGTTTCTAGCCACCACAAAAAGGGCCGCCACAAACATTCTTGCACATGTGGGTCCCTTTCCCTCCTCTAAGATCTCTTTGGGATATAGGCCCAGTAGAAACACTGCTGGGTCAAAGGGTATGCACAGTTTGACAACTTTTTGGGCATAGTTCCAAGTTGCTCTCCAGAATGGTTGGATCCGTTCACAGTTCCACCAACAATGTATCAGTGTCCCAGTTTTCCCACATCCCCTCCAACATTCATCGTTATCTTTTCCTGTCATTTTAGCCATTCTGACAGGTGTGTAGTGGTATCTCAGAGTTGTCTTAATTTGCATTTCTCTGATCAATAGTGATTTGGAGCAACTTTTCATATGACTAGAGATGGTTTTAATTTCATCATCTGAAAATTGTCTGTTCATATCCCTTGACCACTTATCTATTGAAGAGTGGCTTGAATTCTTATATATATGAGACAATTCTCTATAAATTTTAGAAATGAGGCCTTTATCAGAACCATTAAATGTAAAGATGATTTCCCAATTTGATGCTTCCCTCCTAATCTTGTCTGCATTTGTTTTGTTTGTACAGAAACTTTTTAACTTAAAATAATCAAAATTATCCATCTGGTGTTCAATTAGGAGTTCCAGGTCTTCTTTGGACATAAATTTATTCCCTCTCCACAGGTCTGAGAGATAAATTATATTACGTTCCTCTAACTTGCTTACAAAGTCCCTCTTTGTATCTAGATCATGAACCCATTTAGATCTTATCTTGGTATGTGGTGTTAGGTATGGATCAAGCCCTAATTTCTTCCACACTAGTTTCCAATTTTCCCAGCAGTTTTTGCCAAATAGTGAGTATTTATCCCAAAAGCTGGGGTCTTTGGGTTTATCGAACACTAGATTGTTAAGGTTATTGCCTAGGTTGTCCTGATAACCTATCCTGTGCCACTGATCGACTGCTCTATTTCTTAGCCAGTACCAAACGGTTTTGATGACCGCTGCTTTATAATATAGTTTTAGATCTGGTACAGCAAGGCCACCTTCATCTGCCTTTTTTTTCATTAATCCCCTTGAAATCCTTGACCTTTTGTTCTTCCAAATGAACTTTGCTACTATTTTTTCTAGATCTGTAAAATAATTTCTTGGGAGTTTGATTGGTATGGCACTAAATAAGTAGATTAGTTTGGGTAGTATTGTCATTTTTATTATGTTCGCTCTGCCTACCCATGAGCACTTAATATTTTTCCAATTGATTAGGTCTGATTTTATTTGTGTGGAAAGTGTTTTGTAATTTAGTTCGTATAGTTTCTGACTTTTCCTTGGCAGATAGATTCCCAAATATTTTATCCTATCATCTGCTATTTGGAATGGAATTTCTTTTTGTATCTGCTGCTGCTGAACTTTGTTGGTAATATATAAAAATGCTGATGATTTATGTGGATTAATTTTGAATCTTGCAACTTTGCTAAAGTTGTGAATTGTTTCTAGTAGTTTTTTAGTTGAGTCTCTAGGGTTCTCTAAGTATACCATCATGTCATCTGCAAAGAGTGATAATTTGGTTTCTTCATTACCTACTCTGATTCCTTTTATCTCTTTTTCTTCTCTTATTGCTAAAGCTAACATTTCTAATACAATATTAAATAGTAATGGTGACAGTGGGCAGCCTTGTTTCACTCCTGATCTTATGGGGAATGGTTTTAGTTTGTCTCCATTACATATGATGCTTGCTGATGGTTTTAAATAGATGCTGCTGATCATTTTAAGGAAAAGCCCATTTATTCCTATACTCTCTAGTGTTTTTAATAGGAAAGGGTGTTGGATTTTATCAAAGGCTTTTTCTGCATCTATTGAGATAATCATATGGTTTTTGTTAATTTGGTTATTAATATAATTAATTATGCTGATAGTTTTCCTAATATTGAACCAGCCCTGCATCCCTGGTATAAATCCTACTTGGTCATAGTGTACTATCCTGGGGATGACTTTCTGTAATCTCATTGCTAATATCTTATTTAAAATTTTTGCATCAATATTCATTAGGGAAATTGGTCTATAGTTTTCTTTCTCAGTTTTTACCCTACCAGGTTTAGCTATCAGCACCATATCGGTCTCATAGAAGGATTCTGGCAGTATACCTTCTGTCCCTATTTTCTCAAATAGTTTGTGTAGTATTGGAATCAATTGTTCTTTGAATGTTTGGTAGAATTCACATGTAAATCCATCTGGCCCTGGAGATTTTTTCTTAGGGAGTTGGTTAATGGCTTGTTCTATTTCTTTTTCTGATATGGGGCTATTTAAATAATTTATATCCTCTTCTGTTAACCTGGGCAATCTATATTTTTGTAGATATTCCTCCATTTCATTTAGATTATCAAACTTACTGGCATAAAGTTGGGCAAAATAACTCCTAATTATTGCTCTAATTTCCTCTTCATTGGAGGAAAGTTCTCCCTTATCATTCTTGAGACTAACAATTTGATTTTCCTCTCTCCTTTTTCTTATCAAATTAACTAAAGGCTTATCTATTTTGTTGGTTTTTTCATAGAACCAACTCTTAGTTTTATTTATTAACTCAATAGTTTTCTTGTTTTCGATTTTATTAATTTCTCCTTTTACTTTTAGAATTTCCAATTTGGTATTTAATTGAGGGTTTTTAATTTGTTCTTTTTCTAGTTTTTTTAATAATAAGCCCAATTCATTGATCTTTTCTTTCTCTATTTTATGCAAGTAAGCATCTAGAGATATAAAATTACCCCTTATAACAGCTTTGGCCGTATCCCACAAATTTTGGTATGTTGTCTCCTTATTGTCATTCTCCTGGATGAAATTATTGATTGTGTCTATGATTTGCTCTTTCACCCATTCATTCTTCAGGATTAGATTATTTAATTTCCAATTACCTTTTGGTTTATTTTCTCCTGGACTTATATTGCATGTGATTTTTATTGCATCATGATCTGAAAAGGATGCATTTACTATTTCTGCCTTTCTGCATTTGATTTTAAGGTTTTTATGCCCTAAAATATGGTCAATTTTTGTATATGTTCCATGGACTGCTGAGAAAAAAGTAAACTCTCTACTGTCTCCATTCAACTTTCTCCATAGATCTATCATACCTAACTTTTCTAACAATTGGTTTATCTCCCTAGTTTCTTTCTTGTTTATTTTGTAGTTTGATTTATCTAATTCTGAGAGAGCAAGGTTGAGATCCCCCACTAGTATCGTTTGGCTGTCTATTTCTTCTTGCATCTCTCTTAATTTCTCCCCTAGGAATTTGTGTGCTATTGCACTTGGTGCATATATATTTAATATAGATATTGCTACATTATCTATGGTACCCTTTAATAGAATATAGTTTCCTTCCTTATCTCTTTTGATTAGATCTATCTTGGCTTTTACTTGATCTGAGATAAGGATTGCTACCCCTGCTTTTTTTTGTTCACCTGAAGCATAATATTTTCTGCTCCAGCCGTTTACCTTCATTCTATATGTGTCACTATGTTTTAAATGTGTTTCTTGTAGACAACATATTGTGGGATTCTGGTTTTTAATCCAGTCTGCTATCCGCTTCCGCTTTATGGGAGAGTTCATCCCATTCACATTCACAGTTAGAATAACTAATT